>CAVNYN010029893.1:2568-40458 GCA_963692815.1 Nyctanthes arbor-tristis
AATTTACTAGTGTTGTATTAATTTACCTTTGAAATTATTTTGAATTTATTAATAACATCATATTATAATCATCTCTCATCTCATCCATGAGGACCATGACAATTCTTTTACATAGATTGATATGAGTTTTCAAAAATAAAAACAACGAAGGAAAAAAGAAAAAAAAAACTAGGGTGAAGGGGGGGGGGGGGGAGCGTTTCCCCGATTTATAATTACAAGGGGATTTTGGACATATATTATAAATTATGTGCATTGATTATGTGTTGCCGCGATATAATATATTATTTTAGACACTTCATTTATTTTATACAAGGTGAATGTAAAATAATAATTAACGTTCTAAAAAACTAGAGTGATGATAAGAAAATAATATTTCCTTAATTTATAATTAAAATTTTCGTTATTATTAGGTTTAAAAAAATTCATGAAATCTATGAGAATACGAGGGTGGGAGATCGGATTTTGGAGAGAAAGTTGAAAGTGTATGTCTAAGGTTAAAATCCATAGAAAACCACAGAATTCCACCATTTAATGAATTCCAACAGAATCCACGAGAAATTGGGGATCCCTGATTTTTATAGAATCCAACGAATTCTAAATTGAGGACACTGGATTTGTACATAATCTATAGAATTCTAAATTGAGAATACGTGGAATTGTAAGGAATTATAAAATCCACCAAATTCCATGTTGGGGACACTCCCAGGAAATATGGAATTCTAATTTCTTGAAAAACCAATTACCTAGGCCCCTAAGAAAAATATTTTTCTTGTTTTTCTAGAAAATATGGTGATCACATTACCAAAAGTGAGAACGTTTTCTAAAAAAAGTCAATCAAATAATACAAAAGTGGAAAATAATCAGACACTCCCTAAGTAGAAAGAAATTAGCCTAGCCTCAAACAAATACAAAAGCCATAATAGTAGAAAGAAATTAGCCTAGCCTCAAACAAATACAAAAGCCATAATTTTGTTGTACCTTTTTTTTTTAAAGAAAATGTAATAATTAGGGTTATTCGACTAAGGGGGCTTCTCTTAAATTCCTAATGGTAAAGACATCCCTTTAACGGGTTATTTCACCCGGGTTTGATTCCACATCTTCCCATCCCTGTGATTCTCAAATTGTACTAAAAAATAGTCAAAAGTCTACCACATATATACTATCATTCTAATAGAGTGATGTCCTTTAAAAAAAGAAAATAAATAAATAAAGTAATGTCATATGATGAGAACATTAGTTTTTTTTTTATAGAGCCATATAGGGTCCCATTAAAGAGCCTTATAGTCAATGAAACCACATATATGAGTTAGCCCTCCATGTATGGAGCCTAATATGGTTTCGTAGAAAAATCGGAGAACATTATTTGATAAGTTTCTTTGAAATAATTAACAATGGTGTTTTGTGTGTGTGTGTATATATATATATATATATATGATAATTTTTACAATAATAATGGTACATTATAATTGTCCATATCCAAAAAGAAAAAGAAAAAAAAGACACTTGTTAAGTCTTAACAAATAAATTTTTTTTTTTTTTTGAAAGAAAGTCTTAACAAATAATTAATGTCATATTTTCCTACATCTCTTCTATTTGATATAGAAAAGACGGTTTAAGGATAAAACCAATTAATCAAGTGAACAAATATAAGATTCGCTAACTGTGTTGTGTGCGCGTTGTGTTTCTTTAAAAAAAAAAAAAATCCATTATCATTTAATTAATTACGCACCAATAGCCAATATCTAGTGTACGATGAATAACATTTTATTTGAATAACACCTCCCAGTTTGGGATGGTAACGGGACAGGCCGGGTCGAGTTTGGCCTTCCCCGTCCCCGCCCTGATCCATGAATGAATCGGGGCTGGTTGGGTTCGGGTGTGGGAGGGGAAGGGCGGGGAGGGGCGGGGAAGGTCCGGTCGGGTCTGGGATAGGAAAATTCCTGGTAAATTTTTTTTTTTTTTATTAAACAGAGCCTGCAACAAGCAGCAGTTAAAAAATAGTATCCCTCTATTGGAACATCAAACAAAACAATTTACATCTTCATTCCAAAAACCGAAACCAACTTATTCACAAAAAGAAGACAAGGAGATCATGTACAGACTACATTCAACCATTTCATCATCATCGTCGACTTTTTCCTCAATCTTCATTTTCTTTACTGCTTGAGCGGCTTCGCTTTTTACCCATTTGAGATTTGAATCAATATATTAGATTTTCACCCCTGGCTGCATTAACAAGCCCTCCATTCTTCTCTACCCGATATGGCAAACTTTTTCCATCAATTGCTGCGTTTATATATGCTATTATTCCTACACAAAATGTCAAACTTAAAATAAACTAATATAATTGTTCTATATAGCACAATCAGCAAACCAAAATCCTTTTAAATCAGGTTCATATAATCTATGAAGAAAGTTGCCTATGATATGAAGAAATCATTAAAAATAGCCATCACATGCCTCTTCTTGTGGCCATTTTTTTCATTAAAATGTTGCACAGTCTAGTTAAATAAAGCCAAAATTAAGACTTTAACAAACAAACATTGCATTGCTTTTGTATTTGTTACTAATTAAAAATGTTATTTCTTTCACTAATTAGAGTGAGTCACATAGAGAAAGGTCGTTACGGTATGTAGCAAATTAATAGTGGTCCATACTCTGCAAACTAATTTTTAGAACCAAAAGATAAAGAGTGAATCATTGGAATTAAACAAAAGACGAGAGGACAAATGACCCATTGGAATTAATAATAACGATAGCTATCAGTGCGTGAATCAAACAAAAATCAAGAGAGAACAAATGAATGACATTCCTGCTACTTGTAAGGACTGGCTTTGCTGGTCACATTCCTATGGTTTTATCATCATGGGTAAGCAAATTCCTTTTCACTCCCATTCGTGTTTTTCATTATTTTTCATGTCCATGGTGATAGCACAAAATGATGGTTACAAATAGATTATTTTTTATGCTTGCCCCAAAATTTTGTTTGTTGCTGCATTTCCTTAGCTTGTCATTCTGGTAACTTTTTCTCTTTTTCTTTTGGTTGACTAAACGAATGAGGAAACATAGTCTGCCCAGTGTTCAGATCTTCCAAACATTGAATTTGAGTGTCTGTGTTATTCAAATTTCACAACTTAGCAGTTTTTATTAAATTTTCATATGTATTTCTTGTGATTTACAATTTTTTTCATTGACTTTTCCATTATAGCTTTGTTCTACTAGGGTCAAGAAATGAAAAAGATTAAACTTGACAGTGACTTTCAATCCATTTTAGCTTAAATTATAAAACTCAAAACTTAATCTACTCGAAAGATTAAAAGATCTGACTAGTAAAAAACAAACTATAATCAAGATTAAAAGAGAAATTACAAGTTTTAAAGCCTTACCTATAGGGGGCGGCTGCGGTTGTTATCGTCAGCGAGGGGAGAAGACGCGGTGGCCGGAGTTCGACGACTAGACAACGGAAGAGACAGACAGTGGGGTGGCACGGAGCGGCGGATGTTTGGCTTGGGAGAGGAACAAATGAGAATTTTAGAGTGTTTGGCAACAACGTGAGATTATAATTTGGATTATAATCTACAACATGACATTATTTTATTGGTTGTTTTTGTAAAAAGTAAATAATTGCGGCTTGACTTTTATTTTTTGACTTTTTGAAAAAATGAAACCACTGAAATGATATCGTGTGGCAGATTATAATCCAGATTATAATCTTGTCTAGTTGTCAAACACTTGAGGTTTGTGTTTTGTGTTTGATTTGTGTTCTCTCGAAGAATGAAAATGAATATCGAGATTCGAGATTGTTCAATTTGTTCTGATTGTTGTTTTTGTTTTTTTTCTTGTGATTAAGTTTCCTTTTTAGTTTATTAAGTCCACATACTAAATGGATTAATGAGTCATGTGTCAGTGCATGTGGTGAAGGTGTGGAGTACCAGTGGGAAGGTAGAGTGTTTGAGTCTTTGGCTATGTATTTATTAATTTTTTTTTTTAAATTTAAGTAAAATCAGAGTCAGGTTTCGGGTCGGGGACCCAAATCCAGTCCCCGCCCCGTTCGGAGCCGGTCCCGTCGGGTTCGGATATTCGGGGTTAATCTGCCATCCCTATCCAGTGTTACAAAAAGGGCTGGGCCCAGCTGATTTGACTAGAAGAGCGGGCTTCGATGACTCCTAAAACTTCATTTTTAAGTGTAGATCAACTTGTATTGTAATGATTGGATATTTAGATTTTAGGGAAGAAGGATGAAAGTTTAAACCACAAGCATCCTTCACCTCCTTTTACCTCCCACTTGTGTATCAAGAAAAAGAACATTCTTTTTACGGGTAATTGGCGCAAATAGTCCATACATTTCAGTTATTTTGCGCAAATTGTCTCTACCTTTCATTTTTTAGTAATTTCATTTTCACCTTTGCATTTTTTTGGTAGATTTCGCCCTTACCGTCACCCGCTGTTAAATCTCCCTGTTTGTCAACTTTTATTTGTAATATTATATATATATATATGCTTTTTTTTTGAAGGAATATATATATATATATATATTTTTTATATACTTATATTTTATAAAACCTAAGTTAATGCATTAATTATTATTTTTTGTATTTTCAAAAATTAATGCATTCAAATCTAAATACGCCAATAAAATGTTAGATAAGATTAAATAACAGAAGTAAGTTTTATTTTAGAGTTGTGCTATTGGAACAAAAAGGAATACAAAAATTTAAACAAAACTGACACATGTCAACGTCTTATTTTCCAACATATCACATTATCTTTACATCAGTGTTAATTACATGAGCCACTTGTCCTTTTTATCACCTCTTTGTCTCTTTTTTTTTGTCCATATGTAATTATCTATTATTTTATTATGTTGTTTACAGGGTTCAGAACTAATTACTACATAGATGTAGTTAAAAAAGTATAATAAGTAAAATAACTAACAATGTTGCCGCCTAAATAAAACAAAATATAATTGGATTCTCTGATATTCTGAATATCAGAGAATCACATTATATTTTGTTTTATTTATATTATAATTTTATATATATCAGATATATATATATATATCAGAGAATCAAATTATATTTTGTTTTATTTAGTTAGCAACATTGTTAATTATTTTGCTTCAACAGTCGGAACTATTGAAAAAAATGAAGAGAATATATATATGTATATATGTATATGATATTCAAGAAAATTATCAGAGAATCAAATTATATTTTGTTTTATTTAGGCGACAACGTTGTTAATTATTTTGCTTATTATACTTTTTAAACTATACGTTATTTAGTACTCAGTTTTGAACCCTGTAAAACAACGTAATAAAATAAAACACACTTCTCTTCTATAATCTCATCTAACATTTTATTAACGTATTTAAATTTGAATGCATTAATTTTTTGAAAATACAAAAAATAATAATTAATGCATTAATTTAGGCTTTATAAAATATATATGTGTATATATATAATATTACAAATAAAAGTTAACAAACGGAAAAATTTAACAGCGGTTGACGGCAGGGACGAATTCCACCAAAAAAATGCAAAGGCAAGGATGGAATTGCTAAAAAATATTTGATTTTTAAGGTTAAAAATCTAACCTCTTAAATTAAAATTTATAATTGGGAGATTTAGAAAATACACCATGTGCTTATAGTGTATTTATAAGTTGTATTCTAAGACAACTAGTCAATCACAACTAACATTTCAATATCTACACTAGATGATAATTTCTCTATTATAATTTGAACCAAACACCTCAAGCTTCCCAAACTTGAGCAGTGACAATGGGCTCAAGGCCATATCATGGGATTTCTCTACTGTAATTGAATTTGAATTTTCTACAGTGAATCCTTGAAGAAGTCAGCCATTACCAAGACTCTTACTTGGTGGAGATTAATGCTGGAAAACTGTCTCATCTCATGACACACAAAACTGAAACTCTATCCCTGTTGATGAATACTGCGTCAGTTGAAAACCAAGAAACTAATGGTTTGAAATGGATGTAAGAGTAGCATTTTGGTAGTAAAACTAGGTAGAAATAGAGGCCGGCCGAGGATGACTCGTCTCATTAGAGATCGGAAGATCTTATGCAAGCATTGTATATGGCAACACAAGTACCAAATTATCTCAATCCGCGATATATTAAACAGAATTCATCACTAAAATTGAAACAAATTTAAGTTAAAATTGAAATAAAATCAGACATAATGTAACTAAACTGGCTTCAGAAATAATTAAAGTGCGCATATTTAAATCAATCAAGATCTTCCTTTTTTTTTTTTAATTAACTTTTTTTTATTTATTACAATTCATGACGATAGAACTTCTAAATCCTCCCCTGCAATTCACCGCTTATTTGGCATGCATATGAACTTCAAATTTGTCAATTAAACTCATTAGACATTATTTTTTCATTCACACTTGTACTAAACTCACAATCAGTGTTATAAAGAGTATAATTTATCGAGTGCGAGTTGCTGGTTCCATATGATGTCAGCGGTTAATTAGTCCCTACTTGTAAATAGGTCAATAAAGAAAAATGTAACTACCCCTTATTGATGAGTTTTAGTAATTGGATTCGTATGACCCAAATCCCATGATAGTGTCAACCGTTGGCACTAGATTGAGATTGTATAAAAAAGTCACGTAAGTATGCATTTACTCGAAATTTGTGCTCCACAGTTTGCTATAACTTATACTTTATCACACATTAATTAATTGCAGTTTTATCACGTGTATTCTAATTATATTAAGATTTTTGTTCCATGGATTTTAAACTTAATTATTTGCATGCATTTTCAAGAGTTAAAAGTAAGATTTTAGATCAAGGGTAATAACTCAAGTGGTAAAGAGCAATACTTACCAGGACGAGATCCTGGGTTCGAGTCTATACCCCTTCCCGAAGTTCCCCCAATTGTATAAAAAAAAAAAAAAAGTAAGACATTTCAAGCTATAACTTGATATGCATATAATAATTTCAAATCGAAATAAAATTCAAGGCGAATCACCCATGTTTTAGAGTTGTTTGAGAATTTAGAAAATTTTAACTAATTCAACCAACCTAATAATGTACAAATGTGGGGGCACTTGCGTCAATTGAACTTTGAAATTTTCATTAATTTAATTAATTTCCAAATTTTGTATGATATATTATATTATATATTAATTAATAAATTATATATACTATAATAATTATTATTATGATATTAAACCAAGATTGTTGGTCATAATGTACAAACTTAGAATAATCAGAAGAGACAAAAGCATGAAGTTGGATGGAGTTGATTTTGTTGGGGCTGCTCCATTCCCAAATACCATCCCAAAGTAATCATCATCTCCGTCAGCGGCCCCACCACCGCCGTCACCGGCTGTCGCACCGGTGCCGGCCCCACCACCATATGACATGCTGATACCATTGTCCCTGCAGCAAATAAAAATGAAATAATATGCCAGCGCATAAAACAAAAGAAGAGTTTGTGCTTATGTAATACAATTTGTTTGCATTAGAAACCTCTTTCAATTTATTTGCCCAATATTATTTTGGGGTTCATTTGCGGTTTAATTTGATCTAATACTACATACCAAGTAAGTCATGTTTAGAATCAAACACTCAATCTTCCACTTGTACCAAATATAATGCCACTTTTTGCTGGATACATTGTAACAAATCTTTAGATAATATGGAACAAAATCTTATAAAAAACTCGAAGCACGGGAGTCATGTCTAAATCTAGTAATGTAAAGCAAAGTAAAAAAAAAAGATCCCATAATCCACTCATGCCTTCACTTTTCACTCCTAACTTTCTCACTTTTCATTCAGAGTCTCTTTGGTAAGACAATGGCACTTGTTTTAGGTGATACAACTATCCAAGGAGAAGACGTCATCTCATCAGGACGATCCATCCCCATTCAAATATGAGCCAAGCCACCCAATTTATACCGTGACCTTTCATTTCTCATTACAGAATCGCACCGTACAAGTGGTGTGACGACTATTCCATTACCCTCGTCCCAAAAATATAGTCATATTCCCTCTTTCACGTAAATTAAGAAAAGTTTATTTAATTAATAGTATTATAAAAGTAAATTTTAAGATAATTTATCTATTATTATGCCCTTTAATTTATTAATTATTTCACTTTAATAATTTTATTTTTTTGATAATCATTAACATTAAAGAAGGACATATAAGAGAAATAATATTTCAACTACTTTTTAAAAGGGAAATTGAGTTATATTTTGAGACGGACGAAAAAAGAAATATGGACTGTCTTTTTAGGACGGAGGTAGTATTAAAGACTTCCTCCATTGCTCTCGTTTTCTCCCACCATATACATGCAAGTAGCAATTACAGTTCTGTTAAGTGGTACAAATTCAGAGCTCAAATATGAGGGGCCTGTAGCTAATAGTGAAAGTCCATTTTTTAATAGTGAGGGGCCTGCAGCTAATAGTGAGGCACCAGCAAGTGGTTGAGTAGGAATATATCCTACTTAATAAAGTGTAACAAAATGGGACCCATATTTCTCAAATTTCAAAGGATTGGACCCACATTTTATGGGCTGGAATGCATGAAACAGAGAATGTAACTTTCACCTTGATACATACTTTGAAACAACTAACATGGCTGTATATTTGCTTCACAACAAAAACCAGGACTTTTAGCTTCTTCAAATTGTTTGATAGCCTATGTCACTAGATAAATGCATCCAAAAGAACAAATTAACTAACTTCTGCTCGGGTCGCCTATATGACATCATAGTGAACCGGTTATCCACTTTTCGATAGGGGAAAAAATCCGAACTTGAAGGGGGAATAGCATCTTTTTATGAAGCATGGGAGTTCTGTTTCCTTTTCTGGTGTCTTACAGGCTAAAGGCAAAAGAAGGAGAACATCCCCCACAAGCCCACTTTTAAAAAAGCATGGCTTTTTCAATATTAACCCACATGAAATCCAGTTTGGCTCCTCAACTGGCTTATTATTACAGAATCTGTTTTGGGAATTGTGACCCTTAACACTTCAATTCTTGTTTCAAACTATAAAAATTTTTTATGCTATATGGTTTTTCCTAAGACAGGTAATGGGTGATACTCTGAAAAAATTGACAAAATTGGAGTAAGCTACAAATCAGTGTATCCCCACATTATGCAATCATCTTCTCTAAATTAAAAGCACCTCAAAAAGTAGTTCCTGTGAGTCAGATGCAGAAATCCTAAAAGACAACTCAACCATAAAATCATGTGTGGTCTGTTAGATTCTTAAAGCGCACATCACATGGACAAATGGACCCTATCACGACGCACATATTTAATTTTCAATGTTTAGCTTCAGTACTTCAATCTTTAACAAGCATCAAATGCACACGACACTGGCATTCAAAGGAGAAGATCATATATGAGTGTACCTTGGACCACCAATGACACCGGCATTCATGGTGAGAAGGTCAATGATATCAGCAGACCTAGGCTCGACACTGGAGGCCTTGGCATATTGGGCGCTGAGGCCTTCGCCAGAGGGTACAAAGAATGCTCCATTTACCATTATGTCCCCATCCGTTCTCCAGTTCCAACCGGCCCATTCCTCCTCATCTGTCTCCACTCGCTTTGTCACCTAGCATGCAAAAAAATCCGTAAACTTAGCAAAAGTCAAATCAACATTAGCTGCTGGTTCAAATTTATTCATACGCCAGCGATAAGGCTCCTAGTGGGGTTCCATGCAAGTGTGTAGGCACTTTTCTTAAAGAAAATATTGCAAATTGAATAAGATAATTTATTGTGAAGATTGGAAAAACAAAGGAAATGAAATGATATCAATACCTTGAGAACTCAAACTCACATCATTTACTTCAGCAAGATTATAGTACAAGTTACATTCCCCAAATGATGAGGTAAATCTAGAACAAAAATACAAGCGATGCTTAATAATGTAGACTCAATAACATAAATAGTATTAACGAAGAAAGGAACTAAAATCTTGTCAATTATACTGTCTTAAGTTTTCTGTTTCTTCCCCTTGTGGGGTGGGGATAGGAACATAGGGGCCCCAAGAAAAGAACACCTGATAACAAAGTCATGCAATTTTAGTTTTGCATCTTTCAATCAGCCTTTATCTGGACAAAAAATAATTCCAATTTCAACTTGGAAGGTCCTACTTTGATAACCACCCACAAACGGCAGCCCGTGCCCATGAGCGGATGGCCACCGTTACCCCACCACCAACAACAAAAAACACATCCATTGCATGAGAGTTTGGTTACGAGTCAAAAAGGCTCATGAAGAAAATATTGTAGGCATCAAACCAATGATTTTCTATCCCAATTATCCCACGCTACTTCTTGCAGGAACCATTGTTTTGTAAGTTACAATTTAAACCATCAAATTTTTTAAAGTAAATCTTAAACGGGACAAAACGTGATAAAATGTAAAGTTACCTCTTTAGAGTTCGAGTCTACTGGTGCAGTATACCGATTGCCCTGACTGTTAATTGTAGGATTAGCGCTTCCACCGATTGCATACATCTCCCATCTGGTAAAATCATTATTCACCACATGGATATACCCTCTTCTGCACCTTGGCATCCTCTGTACCAGCCCCTCCCCAAAGTGATTGAAGGCTATTGTTACCTACAGACAGAAAAAACTAATTTCAAGAATCATCTTAAGCCAAACAAAACAAGAAAGCACGTGTTTCAAACCTGCATTCCTGAATCAGCCAAGTATTTGTCATTATGTCCCAATAGCATAACCTCGTTGTGATGAGAAAAATAGCTGTTTGAAATGGTAATGGCAGTGGAGCCGAGAATGGCATCGATCAAGCCATCAGTGCAATGTGATAAGGCACAGTGATCAATCCAAATATTCCTGGAACCAGAAATGGATATCCCATCACCATCAGATTTACCTCTCCATCCAGCATGAGTAGGACTCGATCGTACGATAGTATTCCCTGATGGAAGGCAGTTGTAAATGTGCACATTGTGAATGATCACATTGTTAACATACTGCAACGTTAAGCAGCCATGACCGGTTATATGCACAGTTGCACCACGCCCGTCGATGGTTTTGTAACTGTTAATTATAAGCTCATGTTTGAGCTTGATAACCATGTTGGTTTGAAAAATTATCCATAGGGGGACATCTTGAATAACGGCATACCGGAGGGTACCCGGGGTGGGATTGGCAGTGTCATGGTCTGAGGAGTCGGTCACTACGTAAATTTGGCCGCCTTTGCCACCCAATGCTCCTTGTCCGAAGCCAATGGCACAATCCGCCAGGCGCTGGCGGTTGGCCCCCCAGTTGGGGTCGCACCGCCAGCAGTCGTCTATCGGATTACCGGTTAGACATTGCGCTTGTCCTACTAACATTTGCCTTCTTGATGTTGATACATTGACCCTCCTGTTTCCATATCATAAATTTGAAAACAGAGACATAGTGCAAAACAGGGGAATGAATAAAATTAAAATCATTTCTTGGACACGATAATTGAAACCCAGATCATGAATTCTATAAAAGAACAAAATCATATGATTTTTTGCGGAAGAAACAACGTAATTTTTCTCACATTAACAAGCACGGATCCATAAAAGTACCTTTGCACTTCTTGAACAACAGCTTCAGGGTTGGGGTGTTGATGAGGGAGGGTAAGATTCAATAAACTGGCAGCTATACAAAAAGACGAATAGACGTTGAAGATCCAATACAGTAAAATGCATGTACGAGGAAGCATTCTTGGGAGAAAAAAAAATAATTACAGGCAATTTTGCTTTTCCTCTATTATTATTGTCTGTTTCTGTAAACAATACTCTAAAGAAAGAGGAGATATCCTCCTTCTTAAATGCTCAGAATATTGTTTATAATAAACAATATTATATAATAATTACAGCATTTGTAATTACAAAAGGAATAAACAAAAATGAATGTGAAATGGAAAAGACTTTGCTTTCTTGATAGGGTTTTTGGAGGGTTTTTTTCCTTTGTTTATTTCAAAATGAAGAAAGGAAGAAACTTGAAGCTGTGGCTCTGACGGGGACATGGGAATTGTGTGTTTGCAGACTCCCTCATTCCTCAACTTCTTCCCATTCCTACCTTGCCAGCTAGTTATTCTATGGTCAGCTTAAATTTAAAAAAGAAAAGTGCGTATTCACTTTTAAGCTACTTATTTTTACAAAATAATATCACTGCAAATAAGCAACTTATAAGCTCAAGAACTGGGGAAAAGGACAGGGTTTTGGATAAGAGATCCTCAAAAGGAAGGGAGAAGAAAAGGAAAATGACATATTTTTGCCAAGCTTTTTATCCAATGAAATTCAATATCTTTTTCTGATTTTTCTTTTACACAGTTTTTGACAAAGTAGTTTCCTTTGATTCTGGGCAGCTGAATGTGGGGATTATCAAAGATTCTTCTTTGAGGGAAGAAGGCAAGATTAGTTCAGATAATCTGCATTTTTTTCTTTTATTTTTTGTTCACGTAATTAGTGAAAAGGACCTATGATTTAGGAGGAAATTTTTTGGTTAATCCTTGGTAGTTAGTACAGGCAAAAGTAATTTTCAGTCACCTGCAGAATCAGCAATTTGTAACTCTGTTTTTAGGATTATTCAAGAAAATAAAGCCTGGTCAGAAGTCATATAACAAATATCTGACAGTAGATTCACTTTCTACACCTGCTCTAAGATAAAGCACAAACAAAATTCAGGTACTCAAGGGTACCGCAATCTCGACAAGTGATGAATGGTTAAAATTATGAATAATCTGTCAGATGACTGTCAACGATATCATGATGGTGTAAATTGGTTTATGGAGGCCAAGAGATATTGCAACGATGGTCGTTTTTGTTTGGGATTAGTTTTGATACTAATTGGTAGGGACTAGGGATTCGTTTTCTCGTAATATTTGAACGTTTAGACAAGAAAATAATATCAGAAGTGTTGTGCCCAACGTTTTTATCAGTCACATCGGAGCTGATAAAAGCACGCTTCAATAGAAGTTATATATATGTTGTTCTGTTACTTTAAAACATAAATTTCCACCAAAAAAGTTTCTAAATTGTCCTTAAAAACACACTCGAACATTCCACTCTTGCAGCAAGGTTGAACAACGCTTCGCACATATTCAAATATCTTTATGTAAAAAAGGTTGTTTGCATTTCGAGTGCACGTTTGAATTGTGGATGTCAATGGGAGTTGACAACATAAAATTTGTGTTAAAAAAAAAAATGTATGATCACCAATTGCAATAATCCGTTTAAACATTATTTATACCGCACGTAAATTAAGATATCTAGTCTAGTATAATATAAGATTATGGGTGAACACTTTAAAATACTGAAATGATTTGAAATTCCAAACATAATTGTAGTCGAGAAGATTAAAACATAATCTCAAGTTTAATGGAAGTATGGACAAGAATGAATTATTTTGATGCATTATATGCTATATATTGGACAAGTTTGGTAAAACTTATTATGCACTTGAACATGTCAAGATCAACCTACCCTCTAATGATGATGACCAGATTTTTGTTAGCATGCAATTATTTTGTTGAAACAGAGGATGAATAAGTTAGTAGACCATTTATTATTATTCACAACAAAATAATCACTTATTTTAGTTATTAGCTTCTCACACATGAGGATTGGCTTCAGTGTGTCTGGGTTTTTTTTTTTTAATTTTAAATCAATTTTTGATTTATTAAATATATATAGTTTCTTGAACTTTCTATTTTTGAAATAACTATTTGGTTACTTGACGTTGTTTGATATGTTATATTAAATAATGAAATACGAAAAAATGGAGAAATTTCATAACATTATTTATAATTATGAACAAGTAAGAGAAACTTGTCCCATAAAACACTTGTATTATCCATTATAGAGTAATACAAAAGTAACCTTCAACTTCAAGTCTTAATTGATCCACCATTACAATAGAAATCCAAGGTAGAAAATAGAAATAGAACGAGTACAAATGTACAATTGAGTATATTATATTATATTGCATGCAATTTGTACTTTGTAGGAAGATATATTTAAGTTTTTTCCCCTTTTTTTGGAAGGGATATATTTAGTTTCTAAATCATTTATTGACCCTTTTTTTTGAAATCGCACCATAATATATTTCCATATTGGAAACATTAAGAAATGTCTATCTATCAAGACGAAAATGATACTTTTGAAAATAATCTTGACCTTCACTTTCGCATCTTGATAAATTCAAAACCTTTTATATGTTTTATAAGCTAGAGATAGTAAATTTGAACAAATATATTCTTAGATTATAACAATTAGTTATCAGTGACTCACTAATGATCATGTGATAAATATATTATGAATACATTTAACATTGATCTAATTGATGGTAACAGAAAGTGATCGTTTAAGCCACGTAGCAATAGTCTAAACATAATTTGACATTGTAAACCCGTCCAATTGACGTATATGTGTATTTAGAAATAAATTTAGCTTCAGAGAGATAAAACAAGATAAGATTATTAATATATAGCTTTAGAAAAAGGCCACGTTTGAGATTGAGGGCCATGTAAACGTCCCCAATGTTTAATTTGATTTATAAATATTTGAATTGAAACAAGAAAGAGCTCCGTTAGGTATATATCATTTAATGTTGGGATGTATAAGTGCAAATGATTCCAAAACAATAGGATCACTCCCCAACCTTTAAACCCCGACACAAATATGGTTAACTGTTTATTTATTTATCCTTTTAAAGGAATTCCTCCATTTTTTTATTCCATCCAAATTAAAGGTTAAAAAATAAAAAATTTGAGAAAAATAATTATGATATCTTTACTATTATTACAGTGTTGTTGTTATAGAAATAATAAATGAAAGAGAAAACTGTGAAACTAATCCCAAAATTTTGAGAAACTTGGACACAGGAAGGGAGGCAGGGATGACAATGGGATGTGTATTACCCAATACCCGCGAGTACGCATCTTGAACGAGACAGGTCCGTTAAGTATTGGGGCTAATATGGTATGAAGGATTTCCCCCCGAAGTCTTATCGGGTCGGGGTCGAGTATTGGCCGCCTAACCCGCCACGACCCGATACCCAATTTTTTTATTTTTTTATTTGGAAAAAAATTTAAATGTAATGAGTTGGTGAGGGTTTGATCTCAGATACTTAAGATGAAAACAATAAAACTTAACCATCCCAACTACTAACATTTTTATTTAATTTTTAATTAACCTTAATAATTAATTCATTCAAAATTTGAGTTTTCTTAAAATAAAAAAACTAATTCAAATACAAACTAAACTCTGTCTCTAAATCAACTTCCCTCCTCTCGTCTCTGTCTCTGTCCAACTCGAACCATTCAACTTCAAGTCTCCACTAGTCCACCTAATCCCAAAGTCTCCACCGCCGCGCCGCGCCGTTCTTTTTTTTAAGGATTTTTCCCTTAACAGGGCGGGTAACGGGTAATTTTTTCATACCCGCTCTGAACCTCCTATGCCCGTACCCGATTCAGTCAGGTACGGGCTGGGGATTTCCTTAACGGGGCGGAGGCGGGGGTGGGGGAAGACATACCCACCCCAAACCCGCCCTGTTACCATCCCTAAAGGGAGGATATAGGGGAGGTGAGGAAAATTTTGGGAGGAGTATATATGATTCAAACCCTAAACTTTTGGCCTGAAATGCACGTATCTTGACCATTAGAGCACAATTTGAACCACAAGAAAAATTTACATAGATTAACTAAAAAATAAAATTAAAAAATAAACGGCAATTTGCAAAAGAAGTCCCCAACCTTTGCATTTATTTTGCACTTTCATTCCCAGCCTTTAAATCTAGACTAGGAGGCCCCTAACTTTTTGAAAATTGGCACGATTCATCCAAAAGCTTAATTCTCTCATTAAATCCGTATCTCCGCTTGGCAACCAATTGGGTACCTTTGCTGCAAATTATCCAAAAATAAATAGGGGATAAAATTTATGATCTTCCTCAAACCACACCCCCTACCGAGTCATGGATATCTCCCGCAGTTGGCTCTACTTGTTTCTATTAATTTCTCATGTTGACTTCTAACAAGTCACAACAAGTCACAACAAAGTTTTCGTTGCCATTGTTATTTCCGTTCTCTTCTTTAACACCCATCTTATATAAACTTACCAAAAATTCTTTGAACATATCATCGGTCACGAATTCATGCAGAACTAACGGCCTCCTCTTTGTAGAGTAAGACATTATCACTTTTTCTCGTTTATAAACAAATCAAAGATCAAAATTATATCCAGAAATATTTGGTTGTCTTTAAAAGATTTATCTATAAGTAACTTTCTTCTGGAAGGAAATTAAAAACCTTCTTCACTTTGGTCGTATGTAAAATTTTTAAACTAGTATATTTCACAAAATTACAGTTTACATATTTTTGGCTTATAGATTTACCGGGGGGAACCCCCCCCCCCCCAAAAAAAAAAAGAAAAGAAAAGAAAGAAATCATATGAAATAGCAAACAGCACCACCATATTTAAGATTTTATTACATTAGTTAAACTACATATTTTTCAATCAATAGTGTTATAACTTTCTTATACAAAACTCATTTTTCCTTCTTTTTTCTTTCTACATCCTAACTTTTCATAAATCAAAATTTTTAAGTTGATTTCTAAACATGAAATTTTTATTTCCTTCTTTTTCCAATTGTATATTTTTTATGTCCAAAATTTATAATTTTTTGAACTCTTCAAGTGCCCTCTAAAAACTAAAAAGAAATGGCATTCCAAACATAAAATAAAATTATTAACTGTAAATTCTTGACGAATTTTGGTATTGCAAATATTATAAAAGGGAAATCAAATTTACTAATAAATATCATAAAATATTTAGCTCGAGGCTAAGCAAGATAGCTCAAGTCGTAGAGAGAACAACTTATTAGGGTAAGTTCTTTAGCTTAGACTTTATCTCCCTCCTTGAAATTCCCCTTATTGTATTAAAAAATTAGTTTGAACTTATTTATTTGACAATAAAAGACAAGATTTTTTGAAGTGTAAAATGAAGATTTTTCTTTTCTCATCATTTAATTGCAAGATATTTTGTGAAAGTTACTCATCAAATGTATGTATAAACTTTGTTTGAGAGTGTATCTTTAATTTTATCTAAATTATTAAAAGATTAATTAGAGTGAGCTATAAAAATTCATTCGTGGTACAAATTCCACATGGTTAATAGTGTAATGATCATTATGGGAAGAAATGGTTAACCAAATCCATTCAATGTGCCAATAATAAAAGGTAAAATAAAGAAAGAACTAAGGTTCTCTCTCTCTCCCCTTTTTTTTTTTTTTTTTATCTTTTTTGCCAACTTTAGCAAGTTGCACAACAAAATTGCTTTTGACTCTTGAGGACTCAGAATCTAATATCTTTTACATTGGATCAAGATCATAAAGTGCACAAAAGCTATCCTACTTAGAAAGCAAAACTAACACAAAAAGCCCGAAAAGCCGTGAAAAAGATATAAACTAATTGCGATATAAGAGAGACGTGATACGCGAAAAGGTATCCGAATTCGTGCGATATAGAAAATCTTGTCTTCGATTGTTGGCAATTTATTTCAAAGCAATAGTTTAATTTGCCATATCGGGGTTTAATCAATGTTGGTTTGCTACACTTTTATTCCTTTTGTATCATGTGAAACAAACGAGTCCTCAATTCAAATATCAAGATGAGGAGATTGATCAATTTGAGTAAGTATATTTTAAACATCATCTCTCACAATATCTCGATTTTGAGATTATGTCTCTAATGATAATAAATCTATAAACACCGGTCATACGAGAACGTGCATGGAGTAACACTTTTATGCGTTGCCTCGAGACGAAAAATGTTGAATCAGAAAGGCAAGGCTAAAGAACATATTAATTGCCAAGTCCAAAAGTAAGGATTAACTTTGTCGTAGGAAGAAAGTATCCATTTTTGTCCTCTTAATCCACTTGTAGGGAACATCAGCGGAAAAGAGAGAATTATTTCATACTATTATAGCAAGTTGAATTAAATTATCGCACTGATACACCAAACTAACTAACTTGATGAGTAGTCTCATCTTACGTGACATGGTACGTACTTTGTCAAATTTGTTGAATTCTAAGTACATTCAACATGCTTAACTCGAACTTATTTTATCTGATCCGAAGAACATGCATTTTGAAACTTTTGCTATTAGTTCGACATAATATACTATGCAAATTTGGTGCACATTTAAACACAAGATAAGATTCATATATGAGGTAAATTTAATGAAATGAGGTAATTATTTTGTCTGAATAAGTGACTTATTGACTTACACATTATTTTTTTCTTTCATCAAATTATTGCAATTTCACAATAGCACTGTGAGGAATATTTTAATAATCCCACATTAAGAAGCACAATGATTTCCATCCCACCGTCCAAGATTTAGCAATATCCATCAACACAATTCATCTGTAACCGTATAATTAATTGGATTATGTTATCCCTTTCAGGGGAAAAATGGATTATGTTATCCCTTTCAGGGGAAAAATGGATTATGTTATAATTATAATGTAGATTACGCTTATAATAATGTTTATATTTTTTGTCAATTGACATCAATTTGCGTTTTTATTTTTAACATTACAAGTGTAGAGTCTATACGAGAAAAATCTAGAACCAACAGTAGACTTCGCTTCTTACACAGATAAATCTTAAAAAAAGAAAATGGAAAAGAAAATCTAGGTTCCCAATGGGTGCAAGTTAGAAGTTGCTGACTTATTATGGATCTTTTAGTCTCTCATACACATCAATTTGCATTTCATCATTATCAATTTAAGTGGGTATAGCATACACAGATGACAGAACTTTTGAATCCATTATCAATTCAATATTTAGTCAATGTTATAAAAATCGTGATGCGTGAAAAAACTATCCAACCTGACAAAAACGTGATAGAATTGCAAAGTTTAGCGAGGTGTAGAGTGCAAGTTAGGCTGGGCATTGAGCCTGAACAACCAACCCAACCCGATCATGTCAAGTTCAGTTGGGTTGGATGTCAAAAAAAGGGGACATTACACAAATATAAGTAATACTTTAGCAGTGTTCACAAATAAGTCACAACGGACGAGTCACAATTGTCGGACAACAAGTCACGACAAGTTACAACTCATTTTCAGTGAGTCACGACGAGTCACAACCGCCTACCATTGAGCTACAAATATTACAGTCACTGGACTCAAGACAAATCACCACAACCAACGAGTCATAAAAACACAAAAAAGAACAAAAGTCGCACAACTACCGGTGACTCACAACTCCAACGAATTGTGACTCGCCGGTTACAACGTCACAATCACCACAAAATCAACTATCGGAACCTTAAAACCCCACTTTTGCACGCCAGAAACCTAAACTTCCTCACCACAATTCAACAAAACCACCACCGTCGGTTTCTAATCTAGGCTTCTAATATGAAACCAGATGCAAGTGCCGGAATCAAATTCGGTCACAACCATCACCACAAACTGTAACCAAACAACTGATTGAAAAAGTCAATAGATGACTGGCAGGTAGTCAATAAAAATACATCGTGAAGATGGTTAGAATCTAGAGAAATACAGATCATGAATGAATGTCTCATACACATGAAATCAGAATTCGGAATTACGTTCATTCACAGCAAAAACTGGAATCCCAAAATCAATTTTCAATTGAATTGCACAACCATTGGTTTTTCTTTTGCCGAAGAGAAAGCGCGAATGATAAAGATCGCCGGAGAGAAATCATTAGATAGAGAGTGCTGAAGGGAGAGGTGAGGCATAACAGCCGAGAGACGCGGGAAGAGAGAGAGAGAGAGAGAGAGAGAGAGAGAGAGAGAGAGACGAATATTGATGGTGTGAGGGGGGGTTGGTTTAGCATTTGATTAGTGTAAAACTAAAATTAGTGGCATGATATTTTAAAATTAGGAACGGAAGAAACGGGTTTATGTAATTTTCCCCTAAAAATATTTGCAAATCGGAACATGATCTGACCCCAAAAAATTGTAGTGAATCCAGCCAATCCAAATTGAGCTCAGGTTGGTTTTGGGCCAACTCAAAACCAACCTAACTCACTGAATGCTCACCCCTGAGTATAGATGCGTCTAGCATATTTAAAACATTCATAGGATTGTAATCTGAATTATAATTTGTCACACGTTATCATTTCGTTGGTTTCACTTTTTTTAAAAATTTAAAAAGTAAAAGTCAAGCCGCAATATTTGTCTTCTTGCAAAAAACAACTAATAAAATAATATTACGTAGTAGATTATAATCCAATAAAATAATCCATGAGTTACCAAACATTTTGATAGAGCTGTGCAAATGGTAAAAAAAGTATGGGATTTTCAAAAGTTACAAAAGAGAAGGAGAAACTCAATCGGTGTTATTTCTGTCAATTTTGCTTCTTGTACCCATTTCCAGCGCAAAGGTTTAACCCAAGTGGATTCCAACCCGGTGGGTTTATTTTCGTGTTCAGGCTCCGCGTAAAATGCTTCATTCAAAAGTAGGTTCGGTTTTTGCTTCCGCACCCCTCATCTTCCCTCTCTCTTTCAATCGATCTGTGATATGATGCTGTAGTTCTTCTTCTTCTTCTTCTTGGGCGTGCGAGCGTGCCACAGTCGCATAGAGGAAGAAAGCTAGGGATATTGGCTGTAATAGGGATTCAGCTCAGTTGGAAAATTTAGAGGGAGATTTGAATTAAGGTTCGCATTGAAGTGAAAATGGAAAGTTCTGTAAGTCTTGATTCCGAGAATGCTGAAAATGCCGGAGGAGGTACTTCTTCATTCCGGTTTATTTATGACTATCCTTTTCTGGTTAAGAAAATTTTTTGCTAATTGCTTATTATGAGGAGCTTGTACAAGTATGGAAACTTTCTTGATTTTGGTTTTTGGTAGTTATGTATGCTTCAGGTAAATTTTTGATTTGTTGTGTCCATTCTTGAATGTACGTGTAATTCTCGAACTCTTCAGTGAGTACTAGGGTTTGTGTCTTTCAGTTTCGCTATTTGTGAATTCTTAGAAGGAGATTGGATAATGTTATTTGTAATAAAGAAAATATTTCATTTGAGGGAAATGTTCAAGTTGACCAAGACCTCTAATTGTCTTTACTAGGAGCTTATTGTGATCTTTGGTTGCGATTAGGACTTTCTAGCTATGAATAAAGAATTAGGTCATTTTTCAATTCATAAGTATCTCTGAAATTTACTTTTGGGTTGCTTCTGTAGTAGCAACTGTGTGCTTTTTGGGATAATGGTTGTTGATTAGCATTTATATTTCTCAATTGGAACTCTAGATAAACTTAAAGCTGAAAAAACAAGAAGGGCCTGTGCTGGAATTGCAGCAAGGAGAATGCTTGCAGACATTAGCAATGTGCCACAAAAACCTAGGCCCTCATTTCAAGAGGAGAAACCTCAATCAACTTCAAAAACTACCAAAGAGTATATTGATCAGCTCCAAACAGTAATATGTTCTTAACTCTTATTATTTGAACAACTATGGAATTTCTTTCCATGTTTATTATTTTTCTAAGCTGAAACTTTGCTTCAGGAACAGGTGGCTCTAAGGACAATGCTGACACAGAGGAAGTATCCTTCTGGAATTA
Source organism: Nyctanthes arbor-tristis (assembly GCA_963692815.1). Lineage (NCBI taxonomy): Eukaryota > Viridiplantae > Streptophyta > Magnoliopsida > Lamiales > Oleaceae > Nyctanthes > Nyctanthes arbor-tristis. The sequence continues at coordinate 24,163 of CAVNYN010029893.1, forward strand.
GCCTTTTTGTTTGTACTTGTCAAGTGTCATTTAACATTTCTGGAATTATGGAACAACAGTTGATTTCGGTTAGGCCTTTCTAATTGTCGTCATTGTTTTTCTTAACTATCTTTTTGACAGCAAAATCATTCATCAGAGTGGGATTGAGTTAGAAAGACTGCAAGTAAACATGCTTAAACTTCAGGAACAGAATAAACAACTTGCTATATCCAACACCAAAATGCTTGCGGTCTGTTTTTTCAATCCTTTTTTCTTTACAACAGTTGGTTGATTGACTATCTTGTTTGCGTACTAAGTCTTTTTTAACCAGTGCTGAGTGGTTCAATTAAATTTGCAGGAACTAAATTCAGATAAAGATCGGGTACGTGCTCTAAAACAAAAGCCAATATTTTTCTCTCTGAGTAGCTCATAGCTGTTGGCCATATCCACGTGTACATATGCCGAACCAATATGTTTTTATCTGATGATGATGTAATTATTTCAGTTGAGAGCATTACAACATGAGCTCGGATGCAAAAATGGTTTGCTAAGAGCAAGACAGTTGCAGCTTGAGGTCTGTATTTTAGCAATTTTATGGTGCCCAGTAGCAGCAAATTTGTAGTATTTTGTTGTCCCTTAATTATTTTTTATTTCTTACACAGGAAAAAGCAAGTAAGAAATCTTGCAAAACCATTGATGCTGAGGTATGCGGGCTGATTCCATTAATGGTTAATATTTTTTAATGTTTCAACACATAGTTTTACATGCCTGTCTGATTTGCAGTTGTTTAATGCTTATAATTACCTGGATATCCATACATATACATCACCAGACTTTCGTTATCAACTTTTGGCTTTACTTTTTATACTGTGTATGTCTGCTAAAAATTTTTGAAGGCAAAGTCAGTGAAGTGCGAAGATCCCGGTGAGTTCTTGAAACAAGATGCAGGAGATGAAAAACGTCGAAATACACGGAAGAGATCACGATCATGCAGTATGTACATTTTCTGTTACTGGGGCTTTTACAGCATCAGAAGGAAGTTTGATATGTTATAATGTTTCCCCCTGGGTTATTGTAGGTTCATCTGTACAAGTCCAATCCAAGGATAAGGCTGAAAAGAAAAGGTTTCTGTTTCCTTTTTTTTTTTTAATTGCCCAGTCTTAGATCATCGATATATAATCATAAACCATAGTTTCTCATCCTATTGCTGAAAGTGCCTAATTTGATTTCCCCCCTGCTACTGTGCTTTGTTGGGCTTGTCCTGACAGGCTCTCTGTGAGGAGGCAATCTGCCAGGTTTAAAGCTGAGGAAAAAGAACCATCCGAAGCTTTGTTCGAGATTCCTGATGCCAAATTTCCAGTATCTTCATTGCCTGATGATTCTGTCCCAGAAATTAGTTCAATTTCAGCCAGTGCAGCAGTAAAAGATGAAGTGAAGGAATACATTTCTGCACCAGGATATGAACCTCGACAATTTGGAAGATCATCTCTCAGCAGGCCATCACGGCAAGCAGCCCAAAAGGTCCAATCTTACAAAGAAATTCCGATAAATGTCAAAATGCGCAGACCTGAGTGAAACAATTCTAGATCTGCACCTCGATGTGGTGAGTAGTTGGTCACTGTTTCTAGATTCACATTCGTACTGTCAGGGCAACCAGAAGCTACTTTAGCTCAATCTCTTATATCATGTAAAAGTATTCTGAAAGAAATGTACAATTATAGGTTAATTGCTTAATTGTACGTTATTATACTTGGACAGAACATTCCACCTCATATCTCTTCGTGCAAATGATGACTTCTGTAGTCAGTATATTATCTGAACAACTCCTTCCCTTTGTTGCTTCAATCAGTGTCCATTCTTTCTAAGCCTGCTGATCCCTGGCCCCTGCATGATTCTTCTTTCTTTAACTTCACTCTGGTTACAATATAGCTGGTATAATTTCTTGCAATGTTTTAAAGGGTGTTTGAAACGAGTGGTTGAGATTTAATGAAAATTTGTAATGTGTGGTGGTAAGTGAGTAGTCGTCAATTTGGTGTAAGGTGAAGTTATAATATGAATCAAACACCCCATTACTTCCTTATATTTTTAACTATAGTTACAGCATATTTTTAGTCCATTAAGTTTGTATACACGTACTGTGACTTGAACCTTGTATTTAATACTTATATCAAATCTAGATTATATTTATTTCATTGACCTGACATTAGGCTGATTAAATTAGATCCCAGTATGACCTCAGCCTTGGCCTAGTCAGATCAATTGTTACGTTTTGGTGTGACACGATATATGCTATCGCATTGATCTAGTTTGTGCACCAGAGTTTTTTTTTTTTTGGAACTATTAGCAGGTGTTACTTCTCTGTGAACCTGTTAGATGTTTGTTGAGGATAGATCCTTGAAGTTTTCTTATTTTTTGTTTTATTATTACTTCCTCTTGTAATTGTATATACTTGAATTTCATATGATTTATCCAGAATTTGTTGAAAGCTTATTTTAAGCAGTGCAACAGTTGACTTGGGAAAGTGATAATTGATGATATGGATTCTCTTGCACATTCTGTATCTTATATTATATTAGATAATTCATAGTCTGTAGTTGCTTAGTTGCAGCAAACATGCCACCTTGAGTTGCTCAGAAGCTACTACAACCCACCCACCCCACCCTCTATATGCATATTATATTGGACGGGGCGGCTATTATAATCTGTTGCAAGCTATGGAAAGCATAAAGAAAAAAGATTGTCTTTGTGGAGAAGACAGGGAGGAGAAGTGGGAAAGAACAAGAAGAAGAGGAGGAAGCCATGTTTGGTGATTAAGTGAAGTGATTCCTTGCTTGCCCCAAAACAGGGCATTTCCCCCTTACGTGCAACACACAATCATCACCCACTCAATCATTCTTCTCATTCATCATGCTCTACAACTTGCCCTCCTTATACCACTAGCATTACATGCTTGCTGCCTAATTTACAACAAGGTGCATGAACCACAATATGTTCTTGATTTAGTAATTTACAATTTTGTTTTACTGAAATATTCACTCCTCTTATTTTTGGTTTTGTATTTTACTTGGGATTTCTATGGGGTTTGACCCTGTCACGAACGTGATCAAGTCATTTCTGCAAACAAATTAGAAACAAACAAAATGTTTAATCGAATCGAACCAGTCGACTTAAAGTTGGAATTTATTAATCTAAAAGTCAGAGTTTGAAGTTGTAATATGTCTAAAATTTCAAGCAACAAACTTCTACTTAAGTACATTTGAATTACATCAAAATTCAATTTTGATCACGTATTCACAATGTGTAGTATACTACAAATATTATTACTCAAACAGGATACTGTTGTGTAATACAACTGTCAAATTGTGGATAGTTGTAAAAATCACCTACAATGGGTAGGTTATCATTTCTTTCTATGTAAGATGATAACACTTTTAATAAGTAAAGATTATTAGTAAACCATAATAATAATGATTGATCAGATGTAAATTGAATGTGTTAATGGATAGAAAAGTATCTTCTACACTGATTGATAAATGAGTAGGTCAACGGTACTTGAATTAATCAATATATGCTAAAACAGATGATTAATTATATACAGCAATGTGCATTATTTTTAACATATAATTAATTAATACTGCCTTGTTGTGGATATTGATTCAATAGATTATATGGTCTAATCCAAACTTGATAATTTTTTTACAGTGTAATCAACTCTCTAATAATTTGTTTAATAGATGATAACAATTTGAGTGCTGTACAAGCTAGGATTAACATGTGATAGGTCATCTTTGCAAATCAGTTGTTTTCAAAGTCAGAATTTATAAAAAAGCATCATGAAAAATAAAGAAACAACGACAACATGTAATCAATGTTTAAGTAGTTAGATAATATATGTGTGACCATTTTTTCCGTAAAATCTCATTATACTCTGTAAAAAATTCTATTATTATATTCTGCTCAAAAATATATCTTACCATTAATAAAATTTTGATATTAGGTATTGCTAAAATAAAATTGGTGAGGCTTTAACTGTGTGGTTCCCTTTCGATCACTCATGTTTTTTTGGAGATGAACTTGTACATTAAGAAAAGTGACTCAAGGGCAATATCATTTATGCTTCCACCCTTGCACTGTATTTATCTTCACTACTCTCTGAATCAAATCTCGAGATTATTATTAAATTATATACAATGAATAAAATTTTAATCCCGTTAAAAAAAAATGACATACTTTAATAAGGTCGAGAAACTAAATGAAAATTTTGCATAATACTGATACTAAATATGCTGAAAGTTGGTATCACGGGTTTGTTTGGTCTTAAATTAAACAAATCTTGTTAAAGTGAGTTGGCAAACTGAGAGGAACAGAGTGAGAAACGGACTTATTTTTACAAGAAATTGTAAGAATATTTAGTTAATTAATTATATACACTGCTGGAAGAAGCCTATTGACTTCCACTAACTATATGAATCACAATCACCCCACACTTCTCCTCCCAAGCTTCCTTTAACCTCCACGCCTCTCTCTCTCTCTCTCTCTCTCTCTCTCTCTCTCACTTTCTCCCTCTTTCTCTTAGACAAATTGTGATTTTCCGCGGAGGCTGACCAGCGGCGGTGGTGTAGACGGTCGCGGTGCGGCACAACATGGAGGGTCGGGACGAACTCAGCGTGGCGCCTAGAGATCTCTCCGGCCACCTTGTAAAGGGCAAGAGGACCAAAAGACAGAGGCATCAATCCCCTATTCCATTCCCCATCCCAACAACAACAGCAAGCAAAGATCATCACCGGAGCCACGGCCAGAATTCGAGCTCCTCAGCCGAGAGCACCACCACGGAGGAGGAGGACACTGCCAAGTGCTTGATCCTTTTGGCTCAAGGCCACCACTTTTCATCAAGAAAAGTTGATAATGATGATGATGATGATCAAAATCATTTCAAATTCAATAGCAAAAAGTATTTGGATGAAACAGGGGAATGTGTTTATGAATGCAAGACATGTAACAGGACATTTCCTTCATTCCAAGCCCTTGGAGGCCATAGGGCAAGCCACAAGAAACCCAAAAACACGACGGCTGGATTCATTTCGTCCAATGAAGATCATCAAGATCATGACCATCACCTAACATTCAGACAAAGGAACAACATTAACAGCCTGTCTTCTTCTAATTATCTGTCTCTTCAATTGAGCAATCCCACAAACAAGTCTACTACTAAGGTTCATGAGTGCTCCTATTGCGGGGCGGAGTTCACATCAGGACAGGCCTTGGGAGGCCACATGAGGCGACACCGGGGATCCCCGGTCGCCACTACAAATACAACCTTGTCGCTGAGTTCGCCGAGCCCGGCTTCCTTCGACAATCGAGAATCTCATGAATTACTATCAAAGAAGCCAAGAACTGGCTTGTCCTTGGATCTCAATCTTCCGGCCCCCGAGGATGATCCCAATCATACATTTGCGTCACAAAAACAACAGCAGCAACAACAACAACAAAAGGGCGACCTTGTATTGTACACTCCCCCAACTTTGGTTGACTGTCATTATTGAGAAAAGGTTTGATTCATCTTCTTCTTTCTTTTTTCCACTTTTACACATTTATTGATCTTCCTTATTTGGAAAGTTAGTATTTCGCTCGCTGCCTGAGTAAACCCATCTCTCGCAAGCCCTTATGTCATGAGCTGAAGTATAAACCGACATTGTAATATTTTTTTTTACGTTGACAAATTCATTGATTCTTTCTAATTACGTACTTTTATTATTGATTGATACTTGACATTGAAACGACGGATTTTTTGTTATGCAATTTTTGTTTTTCCCCCTTGTTATGATCAGAAGTATATTCTTTAATTGTTCTATTCATCAAATTTAAAAGTTGTTTAGAGAAGAAGGGGGGAGGGGGTTGGCAAAGAGTTGTCAACAACATGAACCACCAAAAGTCTTGGTGTGTTTTGCTTTCATTATCTGAGTTACAAGGAAATCTCTTTCTCCCTCTCACACACATACAAGTGACATCAAGAATTTATAAAATAAAATTATGCCAGAAAGTAAGATCAGGTTGCATATGAATCCACACCCCCCTCCTACTCCTCCTCATGATCACAATAATTTCTTTGTTAATAAATTCTTATTGTTTGGCTCAATTTTGTTCTTTCCTTGACATGGTCCAACTCTCTTTTACACTTTATTCCACTTTTTGATCTCTCTTGCAAAAATAAAACGAGTTCAATAATCCTAAACCAACAGACCTACGTGATAACATGAGTATAAGCTTAATAAATAAATTAGTTGATTTTGACATTTCTCAAATACTTTTAATTGGTCCGATAAGTGGGCGATGTGAAGTGAATTTTTCTTGGTAGAATCTTACTATGAAGTACTTAACTTGATATTGATGATCTAGCCACTTACAAGTAATCTTCCAGTTGAGATCGTTGATTATGTACGGTGATGATTGAGACGAGTCGCAATAGAGATTGCGAGAGTACTGGTGAAATGAGGGAAAAACAAAGAATATAATAAAGAAGAAGGAAATGAATATTCTTGATAAAAATTATCGAAGGTATTGAAATGACCTTGTGCCTGCACTAGTTAGGCGATGACATCCATTCTAAGGGAAGTTAAGTCCCAGAAATTTTGTAATATTTTCCTTAAATTGTGCAAACTAAAACTATTCTTGTTCTTGACTATCATAAGCTGTGTTCGGGTAATTGCCATGTTGTCTTGTGTGCATGTTTTGGGGAGAGAGAAATACTTATATGGTTAGACGCACTTAACTGCGTCTGGTTATTATCAACTTAAGATTTCATCTATACTTCGTAGATAATATATTAATTGCTCGACCAATCATGTTTTTATAGATGTCACTATTAAGTTTTGAAAATATTGAAATTTGAAACTATCACTGAAAATATATATATAAGACATAATAAAACATATGGCAATTCCTTGTCTTTTTACAGTTCTAATTAAATATATATATCAACTAAAAAGAAAAGATAAACTAAATTTGTAGGTAATTCCAAAAGAATACTACTGAATTCTCTCTCTTGATGACTTTAGAGGAGTGCAAGAATCCAGATCAGCATTGATGCTCCAAACCTGTACATACAAAATGTTTGATATTATTAATTAATAATAACTGCTTGTTCGGTAAGAGAATGTATAGAATTTAATTACCAGCTTCTAATTTGAGTCTTAACGCCTAGTGATTTATGTGGCGGAGGTGATGGAGCCGGCATTGGCTCTAGGCTAGGGGTGGGCGCCGGAGGAGTGACCGGAGGAGGAGGAGGTGGTGGTGGAGGAGGAGGTGGTGATGTGATTTTACCTGTATAATAATAAAATTACAAGAAATCATAAGTGATGTTAGTGAGAAATAATAATATCTGAAAATTTTAAGTAAAAATGGCAAAGTTACTAACCACAATACAAGAGATTTTCTGGAGGGGGTTTCTCTTTGGCAGGATTAGGATCAGGATCATGAACTCTAATATAGATTTCTTGTCCTAGGTACCAATGTTTTAGATTTTGTGACCTTAAATTCCACATTCCGGGGTTGTCCGGGTAGAAATACACCGCCGTCCATCCTCTCGGGTACACCTGAACAGTGGAGCGGACCACCGGATCATAAAGGTTGTACGTACTACGCGATGCCGGTGTCCATTCTCCTATCCCAAACCTAGAAATTAAATAATCAAATTCAAAACCAATAAAACCATTGACTCGATAAGTCAAAACTCAAAATTTAAACAAGTTCTAATAATAATAATTACCCAACAACGAAGAATCCGAACCCATCCAAATGCCATGAATCAATGGAATCCATATCATTTTTGAACACAAGCTCTATCCAGTTCTTGTGGAGACCCGTTGCAACAAATGTTCCATTAAGAGGCATTTTAAGGCTAGAGTGAACAGGGAACTTGTCAAGTTGGTAAACATCCGACCCGTTAAGGTAGTAATCTGCGAGCTTCAACGGAGTAGTTGGAGTAACATAGGACACATTGTTGACGGCGAAACGAACACTACCGTTGATTCTAGCAAATGATCCACGGAGAAGAAAAGTTTGGGATATTGTCACATTGTGTACATTGAATGTTCCTTGTGGGTTCGGCCTTGCCGCACCCGCCGTCAAGTTCCATCTAAACAAGGATACAAACACTTTGTTAGTCGTCACAACTAACTAATAATAACTACGAAGGGTACCACAACCTGACCCGAATATGGTCCATTTACCTTACAGCTCGGGCTTGATTGATGGAGAAACCAAGATCAAACGGGTCGGGCGCGTATGGAAGTGGGCCGCTAGCGGGCTTGAGGGAGTCCTCATAGTGCAAAATCCCAACAGAAGCAAGTGATAAATGAGTCCATTTAGGAGTTGCCACTATATAGTAATCTGCGGGGTTTTGATTTGTTGTGACGAGCACAGAGTAAGACTGACCCACATGGATATCAAGAGAGTCAACTGTAATCTGATGGGTGTATGATCCCTCAGTTTCAACTACCACCATTTGATGGTTTTGAATCCTAAAATTTATGCTTAATACATTGCCAACGTTGCTAACTCTAAACCTATATGTTTTTCCTGCAAAGATATGAGGATTATGTAAAACAAATAGCAATCATCATTCCAATGGATATACAGAAAAAATTGTAACCACAAGAAGAGTAAAAATGTACCTGGTGATACACTTAAACTTTCGTACGAGTTTACATGTGGGTTCAAAAATGAGCCTTTCCCGTTCATCAGTATAGTATGAGGTTGTCTTTTAGCCACGACCTCTCTCACATTCTGTAGTATAAATTTTGAAATTTGCGTATATAGATAATGATAACGAAAAACGCATAATAAGAAAACTTTTCAAACACAACTCAACTTGCCTTATAACTATCTTCATACCAATCACCAATAAGAAGATCAAAGTCTCCATCGGGCTGGGCGTATGGGATCTTAATCACAGCCCGATTGTTAACTCTCAGTGGGCCAAACCCACCACTAGCCCGTTGGAAATTTATCGAAGGGAAGTAGAAGAAAGTGCCAATTTGGTCCTTCACTTGGAAAACATAAGTCCAATTCTTGCCTGAGTCGATCGGGCAATTCGTACCAGACACCCCGTCTTGCCACGAGTTTAGCCTTTGTTGAATGCCATTCCTACATCGCGAATTGAACAAAACTAAGTAAGATTAGAAAAAAGAATAATTTTATTTAAACAAAGAAATAGACAAATATTTACATTACATGTACAAATCATTTACAAAAAGTTCATAAGTTATTCCAAATGGGTTTTTCCTTTTTTTTCCAGGAAAAGACACGAAGATAGTCTATGGAAACGTAATAGAAAAGTTTCGTTGCTTTCAAAGAGAATAATAAGCTACAACTGTGTATTCATTTTGTCCTTCTTTTCCAATATTTTGCATGCACTTTGGAGACATAAAAACGATATAAATTACAAGAAATATAACATATATAGCTATCAAGATAATGAAAATTTCAATAGAAAAATAGCATAAATTAATTAATTAATCAATTAAAAAGAAAAAGAATGAATGAATGAAACCTTACCAAGTCATGAGCAATGGCTCATCCAAGTAGTTGTAAACATTGATATGAATATTATCATTGGTGGTCGCATTAATAAGAGGACCGGGGAACATATCGTTGATGGTGATAACCTAGCAAAACAAATAAATTCTCCGTCATTAACTAATAAATCAAAACGGTCTTTCTTAAAAACTCAAGATTTTATACATGTACATACCGGCTGATCCAGCGACCCATTGTTGACGTTCGTGGTAAGAGCCACATGCCATTCTTGGAAAATCTCCTTCCCATTAGCCACCATGAACGATAGTGCACATAAACTCATGCAAAGAAATAGCCACCACGAATTGCGGTGGAGCTCCGCCATTTTTCGAACTTCCAGGGGTTGTTAATTCTCTTTATCACTCCGTATAGGGTATTTGACCGTAGCGTTATGGCACCGGAACCCTTTTTATAATCTCATGATAAGAAGTGGATTTCTCCAGGAATATTTATTTAGCAAGTAACATAGAAGAAAAAGAAGGAATTCTAGATGGAGACAAATATCAAAGCGATTGGATCGTCCGTTATTTCTTGTTATCCTAAGAGCAATATCCAATGAATTTGTTTTACTTGGAACAACTGTAATCTTTTTACTAACATTCTTCCAAATACAATTGTGTGGGCTAATTTATTTATTTTTTAAGGATTAATAGAGTTATATTTTTAACGATATACTAGTACCATTCGATTAATTAATTTCTGTTTGTCTTACTTGACACAATCTCAACAAACAGGTTTGGCACGTGAAAAGTCATGTAGAAAGTAATGTCGAACAACAATATATGGCAAATGTGTTCTATGGGCACAAGGTTTTTGTTAGGAATTAGACACTACCAATAAGTACTAATTGCGCGTAGAAGGGACTTACACTGAGAAGGAATAAACACTGAGAAGGATTAAAAAGAAAAAAAAAATACAGATACTACATGTAATAATTATATTTTTTAAATTTATTAAAAAAGGTAGAAATATATATAATATTTAAAAAATAAATAAATAATTGGACTCAGATATGATAGGTTGCCGGTTCAAAACAGAACCAACTAAAATGTTTATTGATTGATTCTAATAACTATAATAATTATCTGAAATTATCGTCAAAAAAATTATTCAAGAAAAAAAAATAATGAGGCTAAATTCCTTTTCTAGTTTTTTTTTTAATCCTTTTTTAAGGGCTCCCCTTCCTACTCCAAGGAATTAAGATACGATCATGGCATTTCACTTCTAGTGTATATAGCTTAAAAACGAAATGTAACTCAACAAATTATTTTAATTGAGTTATAACATTTTTCGGGGCGGATTTAGGGCGGGGCGATGGGGCCGTCGCCCCCGCAATAACCCTAAAAAATTCGTTTTGTATTAAGAGAATTTTAAATTTTATAAACTTGCCCTCAAAATAAAATATATATTAACAATTGAAAATTATGTATAAAATAATTATTTAGTCTATTGGTAAGAGTTTAATTTGTTGTTTTTAAAAGGTTATGGGTTCAATTACCAAACTTTACATGTTTCTTTTGACCAATGCTCATATCTTATATGTATCTCCTTTTGATAATATTTTATAAATAACATTTTCTTTTTGTTCTCATTTTGTTTTTCATTTTAAAAATATTCATTATGTGATTCTATTTTTATATAGTCTTAAAAAAATCTATTTTTATCCATAGTCCACTAGGCAAATTGATTTTATATTATACACATTTTAATAATCTTTTCTCTCCATTAAAACGTCATTCTTTATTGGATTCAACATGTTAAAAATAAGTAGTAAATGTGATCTTTCTTATTTATTTATTTATCTATTTGTATATTCACTTCACTATTTTTATTTTCTTTCGATGTACAATTAATGTGTATATATACTTTGTGATTTTTTTGAGTAAAATAAGAAATAATTGTCGGTTTTTTTTTAATATAGCTTTCTATATAAATAACTCACTTGTCTACTAAATTAGTGTTATTGTCCACTATAATACTACTACAAATCGACCCTACAAGTAAAAAATTCTGAATCCGCCCTTGATTTTTCTATAGGTGAATGAATTACAAATTTACAATGATGGGGACAAGACAAACAACCAATTTTTCTGTGTAGAGTTGACGGGGGCTCTTTTCTAGAGCTCGTGTACTTATCACTTTTTCTTTCTTGTACTGTTGTAAAAAATATTGGGGTTCATCATTCTTTCGGCAAATCAAATGTTTCCATGTAAACAGTGGCGGAGCCATGTACTATTGAAGGGTTGACTGTACAACACACTACTAAACTCTTTATAAATAATTCTCTTTTTTTTCCTTTTTTACAATTTTTTAGCCAATTTGGGGCCAGGCCACTATCTACCCCCTTGACACTACAGAAAATTGAGACAAGAAAGAAAAAGTTCACAGCATAAGTGTGGTGAAGTAGGCATTGGAGACCAATTTAGGATAAGAAAATAGGTGGAACTATGAAGGGTATATTCCCAACAAAAGTCCCCAATTTTTAAATCTGAACTAACAGATTCTCAATGTTTAAAAATTAGGCACCATTCATCCAAATTTGTCAAATTCTTTTACCTACTTTCTTTATCAAGCCTAAGTCAATGACCATGCTCCCGAATTAAGAAAAAGGCAACTTTGTCTAGCAATCAAATTCGTTGACTGTGCTTGATTAGCAAAATTTCGATAAATCGGATGAATATTTTTCAAAAATTAAGGGTTTGCTGATCTAAATTAGAAGTTTAGGATGAAAATACAAATAGATGCAAAGGCTTGGAATGTTTGCTATAATCTATCTGAAAAAATAGATGAAGGCTTGGTGTTTGATTCACATGTTTTTCTATGAAAATATTTCCATCTTTTGGTCACGTGACCACGTGTTCCTCGAAAACAAGGAAAATATTTTCTTATCGATGAAGTTTTTTGTTTTCTAGGTAATTTATATTTTTTTCTCGAGAATCTCACTTCCAATCAAACACGTTGCAATTCATTTTCTATGAAATTTAATTGCCAGTAATTCAATTGACAAGAAAATATTTTCTTTCCAACTAAATTCTATGCTTATAATCAAACGCACTCTTAGTCATTTTTTATTTGGAGACACCAAGTGTTCTTTTATAGAGACACTCCGCTTATGTTATCTCTCTACCAGTTTTCTTCAAATTGACTCATATGTAGATCTTTTTTTGCATATAAACCTACATGTGTCAAAAACAGCATGTGTAAAAAAGAGTGTGTGTGTGTCTGTTATATAGACACCATCAAGTGTCCCTTGCTCAAAATGACCTTGAGGTCATTCTCATTTGAATTATCAAGCCAGCCTCACTGCCTTGGCTATCGTTGGCCAAGACTACTTTTATAGACTTGTAGTCTAAGTAAGTATTGTTTTCACTTAGGGTGTGTTTGAGTGCATAATTTTTCAGGGAAAATAAAATTTTAATTTTTTATCTAAATTCTAATTTTTATACGTTTGATTCACAAGTGGAAATAAAATTTAAATTTCATGGTACAATCTTATTAAGTTTAGAGTCCGTTTGATTACAAGGGTAGAAATTGCATGGAAATAAAAATTTTTTTTAGGTAATTGAATTCCTTAAAATTTATTCTCCTAAGAAATGTAAATTACAGGTATTTGACTGACTTAATTTTTCACTTAGAAATATTTATTGTTTTTCATTTTTTGATGTTTGATAGACATTATTTTTCATGGAAATAGTCTTCTTTTTCTCAACTTTTGTTGTTTTAAAGCTGCTAGTATTATCATTATTATTATTATTTTCATAAAAGTTGTCAATTTTTTTTATACAATTCGTCCTTTTTCCCATGGAAATTAATTAAACATACCTTGTAAATGTATTTTTTCCTTTGCCAAAGATAAACGGTCACCAGATGTTTACTTTTGATCTTCAATTATAACACTGCTAATTTTTTCTAGTCGAAATTTTCAATTATACCATCAACTACTTCTTCGAATCCATTCCGACACCGTCTTCAAAGTCATAGTAATTCCCAAATTACTTCAATATTGTTTTGGGGATTAACATTAACAGAATTTCAGTTCCAATTGAAGACGGCAGAGCCAAAACCGAAAGGAGGGGTGGGTGGGGATGGAGAATTAACACAAAATGGTAACACCAATCTTCACTTCTCTTCGGGCCTTGGCCGTTGGGGCTTTCCCCCAAGAAGTTTATGGGAAACTGGTGATGATGTTTCCGGTGGTGGTAGAAGAAATATCTAGATAAGATTTCGTGCACCACACCCTTTATTTTGTTAAAAAAAATTTTGCTATATTTTGTTTTATAATAATGGTTAAAATGTGAATTTATTGTTGGTGAATATATCAATTTTCAATTTTATCCGTGGTGGGGTGAAAATATGATGAGACAAACAAATTTTGTATTGGCAATATAATTGCTCATTATTATCTATGAGAAACTTTTGATTACCTTTTATACCCCCTCTATTTTTCAATTGAAAGTGCATTATCGTCTTAATAAATAGAACTATATAATTAATACCCTTCCCCAAAATTCCCCAATTGTGTCAAAAAATGTACGTGTGTATGTGTATATATATATATATATATTTGTTTACTAAAAAAAAAACTATATAATAATTATACATGTTTTTATTATTGTTATTTTATAATTATTATATTAATATATAGGGGAGGGGAGGGAAATTATTAGATGGGTGGATGTGGTTTGAATAAGCAACCGAGCATGAACGTCTAACCGTTACAACACAATTGAAATCACAAATGTAAAGCACAATCAATATTTCGATTGATTGTCTGGTTCATCTGGTGCGAGAGAAATGACTCCGAGCATAATGGTAAGAAAATGTGCTCCTAGCATGCCATTGACAAAGTGGAAACTACCATATATCTTATGCAAAAAGCTAATCTTACTGTAAAGAAGTTCTTGCATGGAAAACCTAGCTGGAAACGGTTTGGTTCAAAAGGCCTATCAAAATCAAAATCAAAATGTTATAAACCCACAAAATATTGATATCAATTCCTAGGAAAGCTAAAATCCGAGGTGCTGGAGAATAAAATATCTTGAATTACTACTTCAAAATCCAAAGCAACTTCTTGTTTCCTCCAATTAATCCTTGATTGCAGCATGTACGTCTAACAACTCTTTGGACAAAAGCTTTACTACAATGCTACTTGAGCTCCAAACAATTGTTTAGTGCTTGTTATTGCCAATTTTGAGCTCCACCACCACCTAGCTAATTGATAATCCCTTCACAGTATCATATAGTCGTAATAAGTTGCTGACTAGTGTGGTGGGTATATTTTTAGTATTTTTTTCTTTTTAATCTTTTGAAAAAAAAAAAATTTGGGCTGTTGCTAATTTTTATTTAATACGAGGAGTAAAAAAGTCTTTTTATTTTTCCTTAACAATTAAAATGGATGGAATCCATCTATAAAGACCTTTTATGAGAATTTTTGAAAAGTTAAGGACTCTAAACGTTGAAAAAAAGGAAAAATGTTGGGGATGCTTTCTGAAATTTATCCAAGAAAAAATCTCAGTTTGTTTGGCAAATTAATCTACACCACCTCTATCCCACAGAGATAGTTAAATATTTCTTTTTTAATCCGACCCAAAATGTAGATCACTTTTCCTTGTTTTGATCAAGCGATAGACATCTGGTGCCCTTAAATCACCAAGCAGATTATATGACATAATATCAGCTATTGATATAAATTATAGAAATAATGATGTGCTCATATCCGTAGTTGATATTATGCTACATCATTGTCTTGTAGTGTTGGATCATTTCTATCACTTTCCTTTTAAAATGTAGTTAAAATATAATTATTAAAGTGAAATAATTAATAAATAAAATGGTATAATAAGAAAATATCTTAAATTTACTTTTCCTATACTATTATATATAAGTGAATTTTTCTTAATCAGTGTATGAGTAGAAAAGGCTATTTTTGTAGGACATGGTAGTTTAATAAAACACATTTATAAAATATCACTTAGAAGCAATTTAATAATGGAGTCTAACTGTCAATAGAGAACAGTCACGTCACATGTCACCAGATCTGGCTCAATAAAAATCAGCGCAATTTTTCTAGTTCAAGCATTTGTTATTTTAAAAAGGAGTTGTGCTACATATACATGGAAAACTTACACAACTTCCTCACACAATACACTTTACAGTATCTTATTTTTCTACACATGATATCGCATCACTTAAAAATCAACTATAATTATAATGTCACGCCATTTTATACTTGTTCTTAAAAAAGTTCCACTCAAATTGGTCCCATAATAATGTCATGTTGATGTGAACAAAGTCTATTACTCTTAGAAGAAATTATAATAAACAAAAAATACAAAGCCCTTTTTCCCTTGAGCACGAAAGAAAGAGTCTTTAAAAAAGGTTTCCCAACATCCGAAGAAAAGAGAACGACTAAACTTCTTCCTAAAGAAAGCAGAAAACATAAGAAAATTGAAAAGCCGAATGAATAATAAATAGCCGAACAATAGAAAACAATGAGAAACAGCTAACCCAAATAGCACAACTCATTCTCCTTTTCATTTTCGATTTCCGTGTCAAGCAAGCATTCGCACCACACACCACGCTCCCAATTTCTTTACCCACGGGCAAACCCCAAAAAAATCCCATCTCTCCCCGTTTGGTTTCCTTTAACAAAGCTCAACTTTTGTTGCACTAAACTTTACTTGCCTTCTAATCTTCTTCTCTTTTTTACCAAACCCCATTTCAATTCTTGATTTTTCTTGC
>CAVNYN010030092.1:944-39097 GCA_963692815.1 Nyctanthes arbor-tristis
AAATGCCAAGAACCAGCCTTTATGAAAGACCTACGACCCATTGCTCTATGCAATGTTCTCTACAAGATTATTGCAAAAGCTCTTGCCAATCGATTGAGGAACTTGCTTCTTGGAGTAATTTCTAAGTTCCAATCAGCGTTTATTCGAGGAAGAGCCATTCAAGACAATGTAGTTGTGGTTTTTGAGCTCATCTATTACATGAAGTGGAAGACTCGAGGGAAGAAGGGGGATGTGGCCTTAAAAGTGGATATTAGCAAGGCATATGATTGAGTGTGTTGGGATTTTTTGCGAAAAATTATGCGAAAAATGGGCTTTGATTCAAATTGGGTGGAGACTATTCTGTTGTGTGTTACCATAGTTAATTATTCAGTTTTGGTTAATGGTCGAGAAGTTGGTCCTGTTCAACCAATGAGGGGTTTAAGACAAGGAGATTCACTTTCACCGTACTTGTTCATCATTTGTGCTGAAGGTCTTCCATCCCTTCTACACCAAGCCGAACTCAGAGGCGAAATTCATAGCTGTAACATTGCAATAAGAGCTCCTTGTATCTCACATTTTTTTTGCAGATGACAGCTTCTTCTTTTTTAAAGCTAATATGCATGAAAGTGAGATTATAAAAAGCATTCTCAATAGATATGAGGAAGCTTCAGGCCAATCTATTAATTTTGACAAGTTGGGTATTTTCTTCAATGCAAATGTTGATCAGGATATTAGAAATAATGGGTCAGCCTTGCTGGGAGTGTCCACTCCACTTGATACAGAGAGGTACTTAGGGCTACCTTCTCTTATTGGGAGTAAGAAAAAAGGGGTCTTCAACTTTTTAAGGGACCGTACTTGGAATCGGATCCAAGGATGGCAATCAAAACTATTATCTCAGGCAGGAAGAACAATTCTTATCAAAGCTATTGCACAAGTTATCCCTTCCTATTGCATGTCAGTCTTTCTGTTACCGGTGTCATTAGGGGAAGATCTTGAAAGAATGATAAACTCGTTCCAGTGGGGATCAAAATCTAATGGTAACCGAGGGATTAATTGGCTCAGATGGGATTGACTTTGCACTCGAAAGGAGAATGGAGGTTTGGTTTTTCGAAAATTGAGAGCCTTTACTTGGCAATGCTTAGCAAACAAGGTTGGAAATTAATTTCTAACCCCAGTGTTTTAGTTTCGTTGATTCTCAAAGCTAAATATTTCCCTAAAGGGGACTTTTTTTATCTTCTCAACTAGGATTTAATCCTAGTTATACATGGCAAAGCATTTGGAGTTCGCGTGCATTGTTAGCTAAAGGTTGTCGATGGAGAGTGGGAGACAAGAGAAGTATCAATGTTTGGCGAGATCCTTGGCTACACGATGAAGTTAATTTCAAAGTTGCCACTCCAAAAATTGACGAGCTAAGTAATATTAAGGTGAATGAGTTGTTTATCCCAGGATCGAAGGAGTGGAATGTTCAATTGTTGATGGAAATCTTCAACCCTAGAGATGCCCAAGAAATATGCAAAATTCCTTTATCAAATGTGGATGTAAATGATAGATAGATGTGGCATTTTAGCAAGAATGGAAACTATCTTGTCAAATCAGGATACCGAGTAGCTTTGGAAATGGGGGATGATCATGGTCTTTTTCAAGAGGATGGCAATTGGAGTGGGTTATGGCAATTGCATCTACCTTCAAAAATCCAACTGTTTCTATGGAAAGCTTGCCGGAACTGCCTTCCAACAAGAGAGAGGCTATTGCAAAAAGGGATTCAACTACCAAATTCATACGTTATCCGTAGACTATATGAGGAGACTGCCTTTTATTCTTTAGTGTGCGGCGAGGTTGCTACAGCATGTTGGAGGTATATAGGCTTCAACATGAATGTGAGAGACTGGGAGAATTTTAAAGAATGGTTCTTCCATTGTTTGAGCACCAAGGAAACTGAAAAGTTGGAGAATGTATGTGCTATTATGTGGTCAATTTGGAGGTAACATAATTCTAAGCTATCGACGGTGCAAAGCTTTAATCCTCAACAAACAGTGAACCACAGCCTAAGCTATTTAAAGAAATTGAAGGAGGTGAAAATGAAATGTAACTCATTTATTCAGTTGAGGCCGAAAAGAATTGGCTAGCAAAAACCGAATAATAGAACCGTTAAATACAATGTAGATGCATCCTTATTTGAAGTAGACCAGAGTATTGGGTTCGGCATGGTTTTGAGAAACAACGATGGAAATTTTCTTGCTTGCTGCACACGAATGATAGAGGGTGTATAGGCTGTTAAAGAAGTAGAAGCCATTGGCGCTCGTGAAGCAATTGTGTGGTCGCAATCCTTGGGTTATCATGCTGTGACAATCGAGTTAGATGCAAAGGTTGTAGTTGATATAATCCATAGATATGAGGACAATGCCACGGAATTTGGGTAAATTATTGAAGATATTCGAAGATCGCTTTATGGGCATGACAACTTTACTATTACTTTTGCACGTCGACAAGCAAATAAGGTAACATATGAAGTAGCTAGACATGCTAGAATTTCTCCTAATATTTGTATTATGAACTCAGCTCCCAAGTGGCTTAATAGGCAGCTAACGCTTAATGTATTAGACGACTCTATGATTAATGAAAGTTAAGTTTTTCCTTTCCAAAAAAAAAAAACAAATTCAAAAAAAAAAGTAAAATGTATTAAAAAATTCAAGTAACCAATACACACAGTAGATATGGTGAATTAATGAATTATGGTGTATTAGAATTTGTTTTAGAATTGACATTTTAAATTTTGGTATTTTAATCTATTAGTAAAAAATATTAACAGACAAAACAAATAGGCAAAATAGTTAAGATTTAGTTGTTAAACTCAATGGTTACAGGTTCAATTTTTTTCTGAGTTCTTTCAAAAAAATTTTTGTTAAAAAGAAAAAGGACAGTTACCACAAAATTTACCAAATAAAAAGTGGGAAAATCACAATATAAAAGGTACCAAGACTAAAGTGGATTAATTAATATATAGATATAAAATTTGGCAAATTCACTCCATTTTTGTCTTTTATTGATTTGACATGAATTCCTCGTTCGTATTTTTTTCCTTATCTCCGTGATAAGTTTTGAATCTATATGACCTCTCCATCGACCGCATTACCATCCTTTGATTCCCTGTCGAATTTCAAAAATCCTGGCTCTGGCGGTGAGGACCGATCTAATTAAATCCGGTGAAGTTCACTGATTAATCATTTCCAATTAGTGAAAACAGGTAGAGGTCTCATGACCTCAATAGTGAGTCAATTGCGAGGCTTGAAAACAAGGCCAAAACTCACATGATATTTTGCTAAAAAAATCACATCTTAATAGCGACTTACGCACTCATCTCCACAATCTTCACCCTCAACTCATCCTCAACTGAGATCAGAAATAAAGATTGGGGATAAGACTGTCTAAAAGGTGAAATTTTGGGGACGCCAAGTGTAATTTACCCTTGAGTATATGCATTTGGATGAGTTTCAAGCATTAGGGACCTGTTGATTTAAATTAAAAAGGTAAAGATGAAAATACAAATAAATGCAAAGCTTAGGGACCTTTTGTTGCAATTTACATTTCTAGAAAAATTGACGAAAAATGAGTTCGCTAACCGCGCTAGCAAATAGTTAGTTTGATTCTCATTATTTGTTCGAATTTTGGAAAATTATAATAAGGAGATATGTAGAATGAGCATTAAAAATGTAAAAAAAATAAAAATATGTTGTTTTAATTGAGCTGTCAAATTAAATATCAAATCAGTGGTAAATAAAATTATAATTTTAGATAATAATGAGAATCAAATGAGCTCTTAAATTATTTCATTTTCCTTATTTTCACTATTTTACATTGAAAGTGCTCAAATCAAAGAATGCCGGTTTTTCTCTATAAAAATTTTCTCTCATCTGCAAAACACATTTTTAAAATTACGAAAGAGAACAATTTTTTAATGTTTTGAAATACCAAACTTAGAAGCAACTTGGAAAGAGTAGTTGAGTAAAGGGAACATTCCCTCAATAACCACTGACTGCAGAGAGGTGTTTCTTCCCCAATTGGCCCTATAAAAGAAAATATATGTATGTTCCTAAAGCTTCTTTTTCTTCTTCTCCATTACTCTTTTAATCCTCTTCAAATCACTTTTTCCTTTCAATTTCTGACAATAAAACCTATGATTGGATTCACCGGGAAGAATCAACGGTACACTAGTTATCCATTTATTTTATTTGGTCTCACTTTTCAATTTTCAACAAATCCTCCCTAATTATTAACGCCTACAAGTGTTAATATTCATTTGAATAATACTCTCTCCATTTTGAAAAACAATTCCCTTCTCATTTTCATAATAATATTTTTGAAAAAATAAGTTGTTGAAAAAAGTAACATCTAAAGATCAATTTTCCTTTTAATTCTTTCTATTTGTTAAAAATAACAATACATATTAAATAGAGTTTTTTTCTCCTAGATGGGGAGATAAAGGAAATGGAAGAGGAGTATGTGTGGTTCGAACCAAAGAAACTGCTACAATATTTGTTCAAAACACATTAAATTAAATAGATCTATATAAAAGGAAATTAATTAAAAAAAGTGGATTATAATTCGAGACGGATGAAAAATGAATAATGAACTATTTTTATGGGAATATATAAACCTAAATTTGACTCTTTTCAGCTTTTATACTAGTTACTTTTACTTGGCCTTATATTTTATTATTATATTATATATCTATGATATATAAACTATAATAATCTATATATTAATTAAGTGAACTAAGTCTCGATACTTTTTGTACCGAGAATTTCTCATCTTTTTCATTTGATAAATCTTGTGGTAATTTTTTTTAACGAAAAATTTGGTGAAAGGACTTAGAGAGGATTTGAACATATGACAATCGAATTTAATATTAAAGTCTTAACCACTTTGCTCATTTTCTTTTTGTTAAATCTTTTTCACTAATAAATTAAAATATCAAATTTGAAAGACCAATTTTAAAAAAACTCTAATTCCTCTTAATTTGTTCATTCACCATCTTCGCCTGGCGTGTTGATGAGTTAATGTTATTTGAATTTTTTTATTTTTGCATTTTACATTTTTTTAAGATTTTTGAAAATGTGGCGGGTCACGGGTATTTTTTATCTACTCGACCTAACCCATCTTGCCCCCGTACTCTATTCAAACGGATACAGGTCAGGTAATGGAGAGATGTATCAAACCAGAACATTTGATAATTATAGAGGTGACAAATTTAAATTTGATGATATTGTACGTTTGTCGATGAACATATTGCATATGTATGAGAGATTAGATGTAGGAATGTAGATTATCTTCTAAATGATATTGAATTTCACAATTACTAAGTCAATTGATTTTACTGATTCAAGTAATATATACTTCTATTTTTATATTTTTTACAGAAGTGTAAATGCTGTAGATTTATTATATAATTATACAATGATATATTTTAATAATTTTTTTTACCTGTGCAATACACGGGTGGTTTAACTAGTAATCTATATATATTTACAATACTAACTAAATGGTGCATTAATTTTTCCCTCATAAAACTGGCATCTTAAGGGAATTATGAATATGATGTCATGGTGATGTCAAGCTGATGTCTCATTTATTTTTGTGTTTTTATTTTTGTTCTCCCTAATAATAATCTATATATTTACTAGTAAATATACGTGCGATGCATGTATTCCGTTTATTTTTAGTTCAAATCTGCGTAGATATTGTTATATAATTTGTGTAATTGATAACACATGAAATATTAATAATATTTGCTTTAATAATAAGATAACATAAAGTACAGCATATAACGTCACGATAAATGATATAACGTACTACCAGTCGCTAATATAATTTGAGAACGGTTGTAATGTGTTGATATTATACATCAGTATGTCGTTATGACACTAAAAGTCCGTTGTTTAAACATTTCTAAAAAGTATTGCGTCTTTAACTCTTTATCAGCTGATTATAAAAAAATTTCAATATAGTAACTTCTATGGATAAAATTCCAAATCTAAAGTAGATGACCCATATTTTCACTTTACAAAATCATAAATTGCATTATAAAATAGTTTCATTAAGCTTGCTTTTTCATTTTTAAAACATCTAATATAAACAGGAAATAATTTTCATACATGAGGCTCCATATTTATATAGGTAAAATAAAATAATCTTGTATAAAGACTTCAGAAAATAAATATGTTAGAAACCAAACATAAAAGCTAAAAGTATGTCGCACATAAAATAAGTATGTATAATATCATCGCCGTATAGTTAAGGATTTATAAGGTAAAATTTGCTACTATTATACCGATTAATTATATAATTTTTTGGACATCAAATCACAAGCCAAGAAAATGAAAAAGAAGAAAATTACAAAAGATAGGTAAACATAAAAATGCATTACACGTGTATTTGAAAATTACATAAACATATGGATGGAAATAATGGTTTTGTACATGCTTATTTTCAAAACTCATCACAAAATAAAAGCTCCAAAAATTGGAAAGAATGCAAGAGTACAAAAATCAAATGTATCTTTAAGGGTTATTATTAAATGCATCAAAGATATCAAAGTATTAAACCAAATGATACATAATATTATTGATGAAAATTTAACAATCATATATACTAATTAAATAGAACTCTCTTGAAAATTTTGAGATAGTTAAACGGACTTGTTGCAATATAAATATCAAAGCACTTAGTTCACATTAATATAAGACATATATTGAGATGACAGTTTCTACTATATATGATATGATACAAATAAGAAAAAAATCTCGATATACAATGTAGAAATATAGTCGCTTCAACCCTTGATCTCGAATGTTAATATCAAAGTACTTAGATCAAGTAAACATATATAAGAAAGATATTGAGATACTAGTTTTATTATATTAATGCAAATAAGAAAAATTTCAATATACAAGGTGTGAGATTAACAAGATTTAAAAGAAGAAAAAAGAAGAAGAAGAAGTAGTTGTAGTTTTTTGGGGATGGTGTGACTTAGCAAGTTTTAAGAAAATTAAAAAAACTAAAAAATGTAGAACTTGGGAAGCGAAAAAAAAGAATACAAGTTACTGTTCAATAAACAGTTAAATAGGCCTTTGCCTTTTTATATGGTAAAGATAATACTAACTAAGTAATGTATTAATTTTTCCCGTCTAAAACTGGCGTCTTAAGGGAATTAAGAATCTGGTATCATGATGTTGTCAAACTGATGTTTCATTTATTTTTCCGTTTTTATTTTCGTTCACCCTAATCTATATATTTATAATATTAACTAAGTAGTGTATTAATTTTTCCTGCCTAAAACTGGCATTTTAAGGGAATTAAGAATCTGATGTCAAGCTGATGTCTCATTCATTTTTCTGTTTTTATTTTCGTTCACCTTAATAATAATCTATATATATTTATAATATTAACTAAGTGGTGCATTAATTTTTCCCACCTAAAACTTGCATCTTAAGGGAATTATGAATATGATGTCAAGCTGATGTCTCATTTATTTTTCTATTTTTATTTTGGATTTCCCTAATAATGATAATCTATCCATGTATACTAACTAAGTGATGCATTAAGTTTTCCTGCCTAAAACTTGCATCTTAAGGGAATTAGGAATATGATGTCATGGTGATGTCAAACTGATGTCTCATTCATTTTTCTTTTTTTTATTTTTGTTTTCCCTAATAATAATCTACATATTTATAATACTAATTAAGTGGTGCATTAATTTTTCCCGCCTAAAACTGACATTCCAAGGGAATTAGAAATCTGATGCCATAATGATGTCAAGCTAATATCTCATTTATTTTTCTATTTTTATTTTTGTTCACCATAATAATAATCCATATATTTATAATATTAACTAAGTGGTGCATTAATTTTGTTCGCCTAAAACTTGCATCTTAAGGGAATTATGAATATGATGTCACAGTGATGTCAAGCTGATGTCTCATTTATTTTTCTGTTTTTATTTTGGTTCTCCCTAATAATAATAATAATAATCTATCTATATATTTATAATACTAACTAAGTGGTGTATTAATTTTTCCCACCTAAAACTTACATATTAAGGGAACTAGTATTCGCACCCGTGCAATGCACGAGTAGATATACCGACAAAAGTTGAAAGATAAAAGCGAGACAATGGTAAAAATTAATTACATACGTGACAAATCTGAAAAGCCATAAATAATTATCACCTCACTAAATAGGATATTAAAAAGAAAAAAGTTGCTCTCGTAAAAAATATGGCGCGTATAATAAATTAAACATTTACTAATAAATAATATTTTATAAATATTATTGTAGGATTAAAAAAAATGCACGAAGAATCAATCATTATATACTGAATTACTTATTGAAAATAGTTTGTCATCTATATCTATCCGATGCCGATAATGTTAATTCAGCAGCTTGTAAAAGGCAACAATAATTTAAATAAACACTTTAGCAACAAAATCAAATTTGACACAAGATAAAAAATTACAAAAGTGTTTAGAGAGAGAGGAAGAGAGAAAACACAATGATTAAACGTGGCCACTACATTTTCATGTAATGTAGTAATTGAATGATATAAGTCAACCAGTGGTATATTTCATGCAAACAAAATGAATTAGACATTATTATATAAACGTAAAATCTTGCATGATAAAGATATTAAGAGAAATTAGTATTTATTTTTATTTCAAGTATCAAATAAAGAAAGTGGATGAAAGTTGGATAGACAAAAAGCATTATCAAATAACAAATCTGACAACAAATGAGAGAAACTTCTGACTTCCACACCTCTTCATTTCTCAATGTCTTATAGAAGCTTCTGTAAATCAATAAAACAATATGAATTGTTTAAAGTAATGGCACACTACCACTACCACAGAGAAATAGCAATCTGTCATCTAAAATAACTGGAAAATAAAATAGAAATGCATTAAAGTAATTAAGGAAAATGGCAATTAAGTAAATATTTCATAGTGTAACCAGTAGATGTAATGTATAACATAAATAAAAAACTGAGCTCATTTAAATTATTGAACACTTCCTTGTAAACAACATAGACAATACACTTGTTCGCCTGTCCCTCCTTGTCACAAATCATAATTTTTAAACCATCTCGAAACGTAACTCTTGACACAGTAACATAAAAATGTCCGTGTGTAAAAACAGGTCTCTTCAAATATAGGCCAACGGTACAGAGAGATTGCCCCTGACTCTTATAAATAGTCATTGTATAAGAAAACATCAAAGAAAACTGTCTTCTACGTAATCTAAAAGGCAAATTGAGATCAGTAAGGGTTAAACTCATTCGAGAAATAAAATGCCGGTCCCCAGAATAAGCCCTAGACAAAATCTTTGCCTCAATGATATGGAAGCCAAGTCTTGTTATTAAAAGTCTTGTGCCATTGCACAAACCAACTGACGGATTCAAATTCCGTAATGACATTATGAGAACACCAATTTTCAACATCAAATGATGATTGGGCAATCCAGAACACTTTATACTATTAAGAAACTCAATTGTGTGAAGTTCATTAAACTCATTATTTGATAAATCTGATGCACACACTGAATCAGAACTCAAATATGACCTAGCATCAGAACTGTTCTGCGAAACCATATGTTCATTGACCAAATCCACAGCATCTAATGTTGGAGCAAGAATGGCTCTACCTTGCAAGTATGATGGATCGTCTCCATGTAATAAGAAATCAGGATAGATGACATTTACTAAAGATTCTACTGGATCACCAGAATTATGTACCAATAAATCATCGGGTATTTAAACAGTTGCATGACCCTCGTCTGACTCTCCAATTATCCCATCTCCGATGCTCATAATCGATTCTACAAATTCGTTTAATCGATGCATTTCTTCGTCACCACCAATATTTTGAAGTCTCATGTTCTTTGTCAACTTCAACACTCGACAAAAGTTCCACAACTCTGAAGAGTTTATTGAAGCATTGACAATATCTTGTCTGGCGCCCTTAGGTATCACGGGCAAAATTTAGCGGAAATCCCCTCCAAACACGATTGTTTTACCACCAAATGGCCACTCCTTATTTATTGGATCTTAAACCCTCAAGATATCACATAATGTTCTATCCAAAGCCTCAAAACAGAATCTATGCATCATTGGTGCTTCATCCTAAATGATAAGTCGTGTCCTCTGAATTAACTTTGCCAATAGGCTATTCGGTTTTATATTGCACGTCGATTCTTTAGTTGTAGCAAGAGGATTTGTAAATCTAGAATGTGCTGTTCTACCTCCAGGAAGAAATAGAGAAGCTATTCCACTCGATGCAACATTTAGAACAATTTCACCTTTTGACTGAAGAGCAGCTGATAAAGTTTTCAACACATATGTTTTGCCTGTACCTCCATATCTATACCAAAAAAAACACATCACCCTGATTAGTATCAACACACTATATTATGATATCATATGGACTGCGTTGTTCATCTGTTAAATTACTGAGCAGCTGGTTGTATTCCTCAGCTAAAACAGTCCAGTCATAGCGCAGTTCGTCATGGACCTAACTGTTATGAGTATTTTGGAAATAACCAATATCAGGCAATGGCATTGAAGGATAATCACTTAGGCTCTTTTTTCTTTTTCGCAACAATTTTTCTATTTCAGCCAGAGCATAATTTTTTATATGTTCTTGAGTCAATTTAAGACCTAAGATGAAAAAAATTAATTGTATGAGTAAAATTTAGATGAGAAAGTAAAATGATGAACATTATAAATGTGAGAAGATAATATTAAAAATAAAACATAATTATACCAAATATACTTGGATCATGCAATGAATTTCGATGACTATAAAGTATATAATTTGACAGGAATTCCCAACATTTCTCCCAAACATATTCAGGTCTTGCTAAGCAATCAGATCTATAATAGAGTTGAGAAAAGCCTTCTAAGTGAATAAGCGGAACCCCAATGACTTGCTTCGATAATCCCATCAACATACTTTTCTTCATCTTCTAATAGACCGCGGGCATAGCGAGCATCCTGAAAAGTTGAATAAAATACCCCATCATAACGCTTTAGATCATCATAACACGTAGGTTGCCGAACAACACCCAACAATGTCCTCAAATAGTCCCTTTCACCAGCTCCAGGATCTATAAAAAAAATTCAGCCGACTGACACTAATATATATAATTTGAAATTATCCCAGATATATTTTCTTTTATCAGTGTCACTTACATTCAATTGTTCCATTTTCTAGTTACGTAGCCAATGATCTAACCTAAAATAAAGAATTGGGAAAAAAAGAATAGAGACAGAAAGAAAGAATAGAAAACAGAATTCGATGTTGTACCTTGAATACATAGTTTATTCGTGATATTTAGTTACTTGAGTTTATATGAATTTGCACATAGTTAGGAGTTCCAGTTCTCTATTTAATCTCTACATGGCTATTTGGCTTTCAATGTAATTTGGTTAAATTGCATTATATTCTCGTAATATGCATAGTCTATAAATTTCTACAAAGATATGGAATTCAGCATACATATGCCCCAAATAAAAAAAGAACAGATGAAATTTCACCCTTTAATTTAATGTCACATATCCATAACTTCTAAATAATTTTTGATTTGCCAAACTCAAAAAGAAATTTAAAAAAAATCAATAGAGGAGATGTAAATCAACGATTTGAATGTGGAAGAGAAGGGAAGACCATAATTAACTACTTGATAGTCAAGCAAAATGGGGCCTTCAAAATGTTATTTGCTCAAATTTGTACTTTGACGGCTTAATTTTGGAGACTAAAGAAAACATAATTTGTTAAATAGCGAGTTTGATATAAAGAAAAATGAATAAACGATAAGACAGAGATTGGAGATGATTGAGGAAGAGAAAGGTAAATGCGAGTTAGCAAGGCAGAAAATAAAAAGAAAAAAAGAAAAAGAAAAATGACGTCAATAATGACATCAGCAATTTAGGCGGGAAAACGGGGTTAGACTTCTTTTGATTTAGATATATATATATATAAATTAGGAATATGATATCATGGTGATCCCAAACTGATATCTCATTTATTTTTCTGTTTTTATTTTTGTTTTCCCTAATAATAATCAGATAATACTAACTAAGTGGTGAGTTAATTTTTAATTTTGCATAGTAATTTTTAATAATCTATTTATACGATCACTTTAATTATTTTTTTTTCAAATTTTCAGAACTTTGTTTATTACATTTTTTTAATTTTGCAAAGTAATTTGTAATCACCTCCCAATTGTTGAAGTGAAACTTTTGGCCTTTAGAGATCCTTTAGATTTCAATTAACCAAGTATATCAATCAAATTCTTAATTGTTTCATTCATTGTGTTTAATTGGGTAAGTGAAGCAATCAAATTAGTAATTATATCTTTCATTTGGTATTTGAATAATTAAAGCAATCTTCCAGCCGACTAATCGTGTAAGTATACAAACAGCTCTATATATATTGTACACATATATTTGACAGCAATCGATCAATTAATATAGAATATCAATTTTGAAAGCAGTTATACATATTTTTCTTTTAGTTAATTTTTAATTCGAGTGATCTAGTTGATGTGATTTGGTTGATGAACGTATATTAGTTTTATTTTTTATCATCTAATTAATCATTTGCTTTAGTTTATTTTAGAGATGTATATGTGTTTCCTATGAAACTTACAGGTAGATTAGCTAGTAGTTAATAAAAGAAACAAAGTCTTGGTACTTTTTATACTACATTTTCCCGTTTATTTTATGCGGTGAGTTTTTCTTTCCTTTCTTTTCTTTTCTTTTTTCTTTTTTCTTTGTTTTTGCTTTTTGTTTTTTTTTTCTCCAACCAGCTTCTGCTTCAACTAATTTTAACTAGATTTTTAAAGAGATTTAGTAAAAAAGTTATACATCAAAAGTAGTTTAATAAAAATTTAGGTACTTGGTGTCATAAAGCAATATAAAAACTATGAGATTTGTTAATGTAATTTGTACTGTAAAAGGAAGTCTTGGATCAATTGGTATCAGAGTCTTTTTTATAATAAAAAATTTATCACATGTATCTAATTTAGATAGAATTTTTGCCTAAATGATGCGATCTCCATGTCTTGAGATTATAAGTCTCGTGTCACTATACTACGTAGTCGAATGATAAAAATTCCGTAAAAATATACTAGAAATCCTGATCTTTAACTTCAACTTATAGCCGAAAATTCTAAAGTATCTTATCGCATTCAAGAATTCAGATTTGTAAAGATTTTTAGTGAAAATAGTTGTTGAAATATGATGAAATGATAGCACGATCATATCTGCGATGCATGACAATCGGTTAAATTTATTTAAAATTATACATCAAGATAGATATTAAATGCTTTGTGAGCCTTAAAATTATTATACTTTTCCTCTTCAGTAAAATGTGTCATTTAGAGTAATCATTTTCTTATTATTTGAGACTATAATATAATGATGATAAGGTAATAATAAAACGTTAACAAAATGACCTTCTTGTGATTACATATAACTTTAGTGATATAATTGTTGAAAATTAAAGTGGAAATATGTAACTCCTATTAAAGTTCTTGATCTAATTATTGATAGCTAAATATCATTTATCTATTTGCAAGTAAAGTAAAAATCCAGTGACATTTGATACAATTAATATTGTCATAATTTATGTTTCTTTTTTCTTTAATAACAACAGAAACAAAAAGATATCTCAGATAATTGATAAAATAAAAAGGATGTATATAACTTACCTTGACAATAAATTGTGATAGCAGAATTCGGGTTTTAAAAAGAGCCAGCAAGAATATTGGAAGATAATGTAATCAATTGGATTAAACTCATATATAAAAACTCAAAATATATTCACATGTCACAACCCATTTTATTTATGTATGTATTTATACATGATTGTAATGTAGTATTGTGAAAGAAAATAATGTTATATCTTATATTATACATGTATCTATCTTAAATGAAAAGCTGAAAATGAAAATAAAATATAACTATCACTAAATACAACAAATGAAGTCTCCTAAAAGACGGGATACTGAGATACCAAAAAATATCATACAATACCATGTGTGGCATAGAGACATGTCATCGGATTTGCATAACGAAATCAGTAAATATACAACTTTGATTTACTATTTGACGTGTTAAATTAATATTTTTATTAATAACGTATTAATAGTTACTCTTTTATAAACTCGATTAATATTTTACTATATTTTACTTTTTAATAATTTAACTTATTTAATTTGCTATTATTAGTCAACAGTCTAGAAAAATGTGGTTCAAATTGTAGTACAGTAAATGGACACTTATATTTTAGGTGAGAGGTCCTATCTTTGAACAACATCTGTCCCTTCCCTAGTTTCCCCCCTCTTCCCTCTCCTACGTCCCCTTTGTATAAAAAAAAAAAACAGTCTAGCTAAATTGTAGATAAGTTTGATTATGCAATGATAGATAAGTGTCCATATCATTAAAATACTTTTAGTTTATAATTATTTTAGCAAAAAATTTGTAGTTTATAATTCATAAAAGAATGAAAATTAATTAATGACTAAGAAACTTAATTGATAACTCATGTTCGTTAAATAATAATAAAATAATACAAATAAATATGAATGAGGAACTTACTTGATAACTCATGTTTATCGAATAATAAACTTCTTTTTAGAACTTTTATTTTTTGTTAACTGTCTTAATTAAACTGAATATTTAATTAATTAAACACACACACATCGTTAGTTTAGATTAATTAAAAATTATAATTATAATTTTTGTTAATATTTCCCACTATAAATGTTAATAACTACTACTGTTTTTCTTTAAAGAGATAAAAATTTTACACACTATAATTTATTCACTTTGTAACTATAGACAAAAAACAAAGCGTGATTTTTGCAGGAATTGAATTTCGATAAGATAAACTTGAAGATAGTAATACAAAATAATGTTTTTCTTTTCAATTGGGCTAATCAATATTAGAGGAAGTTAATTAATATCTTTTTTTGATATAAAGGGGACGTAGGAGAGGGAAGAGAACTTAAGGGAGGGGCAGATGTGGTTCGAACTCAGGACCTCTCACTTGAAACGTATGTATTTATCCACTATACTACAATTCGAATCACAGGAAGTTAATTAATATTCAAATAAAAGAGAAAGAAAAATATTCACATTTATATTTATTCAGGAATCCAACCGTAAAAAAAAACGTATTTTGTTAATTCTACTTTTCATATGAAATTATAACATTAATTAAATTGATTTTTTATTTCTTCCATAAATCCAATTTCTTAGGTGTATGAATTTAGGGTCACTGCAAACAAAATGATTTAAAACATTGTAAAAAAAATTGACTTATTAATTAGGGTAATAGCTTGTGCAATTTATTTCTGTACAAAATAAAGGAAATTTTTATTTTCAATTCTTACAACTTTTTGTTACAAAAATTAAAATAGATTGATTAAGATTTTTCTGGTACACGTAGGAGGAAGAAGATAGGAGGGGAGAAACATTTATAATTGTTAAGAATAAGAAGATTATTTGTGTCATTTTAATTTTGATCAGTTTAGTATATTTGAAAAATTAGTGAGATTAATAAAAAAAAGTAACGTCACTATAATTAGCCTTTAAGTATATATGTGGTTAATAATAATATTTTCTTCGAGTGAAGACACGCGAGAATAGTAATATACAACAGCCGGTGTTATATGGCATTATAAACAATTGTGCCAGATGGAGCTTTAGGCGGGAAAGATTTCTAATTTTCTAATAACGCTAGATGAAATTGCAATTGCGCCTAAATTGCGGTATTCAAAATAGAAATTTCAATCTCTAATTGTTAACCTTTCCTTAAATCTCGGCTCTTTCACTTATCAATTTTAGATTTCATGTTATTGTTCCGGTTTTTATTTTTTAAATTAATTATTATATCTTAATATTATTTGGGGATTCTCTAATTTCTGTGTGATATAGGCACACTTCCTTTTATATAAACATTACATCTTCCAAATTTTATCCTTCTTGTGTTTCAAAAATTGCATATTGAACTAATTACGGGATTGTCATCTCATTCGTGTCCACTTGCCGATTGGAGTGGATCTGTTCATCCTGCTCTTATTGTTTCCATACTCAAATTGTTAGGTTATATAATTAATCCCCTTTGATTTGGGTTTTTTTACACAGTATTTGATCCTCAATTCTTAACTCGGTTCTACTTCTTCGATTATTCAATATGTTTATTATAATCTTTGTTTTAGACATTTTTTTCAATAAAAAATTCCTTACCTGACAATAATCGTTGAGAGTCATATCTCATACTCAAATAAGTCAAGTCGATAATCGGCATCAGAAATGGGTTTTTTGATTTGTGTGGTACTGAAATGGATGGTGTCCCGGAAAACCTTCAGAACCTAGATTATGAAAATGATGTTGGTTGATGAAGAAATTTTGGTACTATTATTCTTTTTTTTTTTTTTTCAGTTTTTGTTCGTTTTGTTTGTTCTTAAAATTTAATAGAAATGATGTTGGTTGATCAAGAAGTTAATTTTGGTACTATTATTATTTTTTTTTTCAGTTTTTGCTCGTTTTGTTTGTTCTTAAAATTTATTTTTTTAACATTTCTATTGATTTTTGTTTCTTTTTTTAAATAGAAAACTCCTTAGTGAACAACAATTGGATATCTCAAAAAAAAAAAAGTTTGGGTTTCTTAAACCATACACTGTCTTAATGGCAATGTTGTTACAAGGTACATCATCACAACAAATGAGCATTGTTTGATTTGAAAGGACATTTAGTGGTCATGTTTTGCAAAAAATAATTTTTCTTGCATTAGATGAATGATTCTACTTGGAGGGCATTCTGAAGGTTCTTAAGGTGGTTCTCAAAATTCTCTAAGGGCACATGCCAATAGATAAAATCAAAGTGTAGACTAAAAATTTTGCATTAATATTACTAGTATATGCACCCGTGCGACGCACGGGTAAACAACACGTGAAGATCTTATTGGTAAGAAATAGAAATACTAATAGCCATCATATGTACATTTCAATGCAAATTGTGAAGGTGTATCAACTCAATGATCGAGTAGAGTGAAAGTATCCAAAATTATACTTGTCAAAATAGTCCAACTCAAACTAATATAGGAATTACTTGACAATACAATACAACTAATCAATTTACAATGCACGACTGCGTGAAATCCTTTATTTTCATCCATCAATCTGTGTCCACAATTTCATTTGTGCGTCATAACATGAGTTAATATAGTCACAGCTAATAGAAGTAAAGGTGCAAATAAAACAATTATAAGATATGTGATGCTATAAATGTGTTTCTCTATAATGCACAAAAAATTAATGATACAAACTACGTAAGACCATTGCCAACTATGAACTTAGTTATTACGACTGTAATAACGTTTTTGCATTTAACAACCTCTAACAGACAATCAACATATTCAAAGAAGTAGACATAATTTATATAGCATAATTACACTCAATGTAAGTACCGACGTTACGTAAGACTATTAAACACATCAACTATGGAATAATTAGAATGTAAAAACAAAAATTAAAGAATAATGACTTCAATCAAAGATAGAACATATTGTTAAATATCAAATTTCATTGATTATCATAATATTATGCATATCAAAATCAATAAGAAATGAAAACACACCATTCACGTTTATGATCACAAAGCACAACAGATAATAAACCAAATGAGATAATTATCAAAATTAAAAAAAAAAGATAGAACAGATTGTTAAATATCTAATCTCATTGATTATCATAATATTATACATATCAAAATCAATAAGAAATGAAAATACAGCATGAATGTTTATGATCACAAAGCATAACAGATAATAAACCAAAATGGTGAGATAATCATCAAGCTAGAACATCAACAAAATAAAATCGAAAAGCTAAAAAAGAAAAGAAAAGAATCTTGTTAGAGACAAACTTCACACTTGTCTTCATGCTGAAACTATATAGCAATTTAAATTTAAAGAAATCCAACCAGCAGTGCTTGGCCTAAGGGTGGAACCCATTGCTCTATATCGAGCCATTGTTCTATAGGAATTGTGTGATATAACTTGGTCAATTCATCTTCTTTCATAAAAAAGTCCAAAAAAATTTTGCTACTATAAGAAAATTAATAGAGTGTGTATCAAATTGACTGGTCAACCACCACACCGTAAGATCAATCAAAGAGACATTCAATCACCAAATTGTTAAGATTAATCAAAGAAATGTAAATGTTAAGTTATTATCAAACGACAGACAAATCGCATAATTGCAAAAAAAATTTGTAAGAAAAGAACTTTTATCAGCCGCTCTCATATGTTCCATATCCTCCCTTCTATTAATATGTCAATCAAAGAATAACATGAATTTTTTAATTTAACATATCAATATTTCAACAGAGAAACCATTAATCTTCAACCATATGCACGATAATATGATATATATTACTAAATGGTACTTTAATATACTATATCTATTAAAGATTCAAAAAAAAAAATCTGAAGTGAAGAGAACAAAATTAAATTTCACATATGATAAAAAAATTTAACTTAATAATGTACATAGTCAGTTGCACGTAGTCATATTTTCGCCATCATATAGAAGGTCTTCATTCATTTAGTCTTTATTTAATTTTAGAGCAGCCTATCATAACATGTAAGAAAATAATAAATTTTTTAGAAAACATATATATCACGTGAAGGAAGCTTTAGATGAGAAAAAAGGAGCGGTAATTTATTGATTAATGTTTGATTTGAGTAAAAGATATTGCAATTAAATTAATAGAAATTGATGCATAGGAAGAACAATATTCTAGAATATAACATATTGGAAGTTAAACAATTAATACACAACATGTGTATATCTCTTGCCGATGTTCACAAACCATTTCTACTTAAAAATAGAATATGGTCAAATCAATTACGTCCACATATTTGATATGATCCACTTGGACTACAAATTTCTCAACGACTCATTATTACAAAATATAATTCTACTTTTAAAAAAAAGTTTGTTAACATTTACAACTTAAATGTACATCAATTGCTTCAACGGAGGGCATCATTTTCTTATTTAGCTGGGCATCAGAAAAATGAATATTAGTTATCAAATGGGTGGTTTGACATTCTATTTTTGTTATATATTTGTATGATGTACATAAATAAAATATTGATCATATGTATTGCCCTTAATACGCTAAACCACCGCAAAAGATCAGGAATAAATAATAGTATTTTTTTTTAATTTTTGAAAACATTTGCTGAATAAAAAATTCACCTTTAAAATTTTCATGTGCTATATATGGTAACTACAGATTAACGTAGGGAATTAGCGGAAATCATGGGTCGAAGAAGCCAGATGTGTTCATATAAAAATTGAGATTTGTTTCTTCCAATAACATATTATCATTAATATAAATAAATTCAGAAATAAGGGGAGAAAAACTAAAATAATCAAATTTCTTAATAAAATTTAGTTAAGTATTCATTTGTGCTCAATTTAAGGATAATAGAGGATAAAAACACGTATTCTTTTTGTAAAGATCATAATTAATTAAAATCTACAATCTATTAAAAATTTTGAAAGCAAAATTGATTTTTAAACCTTTTCCGTGCCATATATGATAACTACATGTCAACGTAAGAAATTAGAGGTAGTAAGGGGACATACATGTTCACACAAATATTGAAATTTTTTTCTTCCAATACCATATTATTATTAACATAAATAAATTTCATAAGAAGGGAAAAGATGGCGGAGAAAAACTAAAATAAACAATTTCCTTAATAAGTAGGAAATTTAGTTAATATCCATATAGACTCAATTTAAGGCTAATAAAGGATAAAAACGCGTTCCTATTTTGGCTAAGTATGAAATAGGATAAAATTGACTGAAATGACCAAAATGGGTACAGATGATGTCATGCTGATGTAAGTTAAAAAATAAGCGGGAAATAGAAGGCTTTACTACTCTTGATTTAGGATATAATAAATATCCAAAAAGACAATAATAAGTAGTTCCATTATTGGGGCCAGAGGCTATAGTTCCAATATGCATTTATCATTTATCGTTTTCAACTTATCTCTAAAATCTTGATAAATGTACTAATTCTTTCAACTTCTATTTTTGCATTTGATTAATAAACTCTTTAAATGAAAACAATAGCCTAAATATATTGAGTACTATGCCCATACAATTTCTGCTTTTTATTACATGGTATTGTATATTTTTTTGAGGTTGAGATTTCCTTTTTCTTTCAAAAATTGTCATGTCGATCTTTCCAACGTATTGTACTTGGATTTAATTGTGATGATTAAACCTTTCCAATAATGTTTGATTAATATATTTACTTGGTGGGGTATGAAGGTTGACAATTCTAATAGTAGTTCTCTTGAGTATATTTTTATTAAACAATCATGGATTCTCATGAAATTTTTTAATTGTCAGAATGCTTATTGTTAAAAATTTCTACGTAAAATTATTTGCTTATCTTAGATGTTTTGGAACAATTCATTCGATGGATGAGTTTCTTTCCCAAATTTGTTATATGCAAAAATGTTGTAATACATAGATTTGTATAGTAGGCTATTAGTCATTACTTTCCTTTATACTCTATGATATTAGTGGTGTGGAATTTTTTTTCCTTTCTAATTGACGTGACTATTGTATAAATTTCTAAATTATGATACTATTTCATAGATGTGATTCTATTCCCTAACGAGACTATTGTATAATTTTTTTTTTTTAACGTGATTCTATCATCTACAAGTGACCTTTTTTTATTATTTCTATAGTATTTGATATATTTATTTGGTTCGTTTTATACAAATTTTTAAATGTTATGATATCTTTCACTGTAAGCGGTGCTAATGAAAATTTTAATTTATATCGCATTTACTTAATTAACTCAGTAGTGAAAGTCTCTCCATGCAAAATCCAATGAACTGTTTGTTTATATTTATAAACTTAATTTATAAAGAGAATTTAGAAAAAGTGAAAATGAGTAGTAGGAATTTAATTAAAATTTAAAATGTGTGGTGATTATTGAATAGTTGTCAAATTAAGAGTAAGTAAATTTATAAATGAAAAAAATAAATGATACCAAACAAGCCTTAAATTAATTATGGAGAGATATTAGAGAGAGTTGTCAAAAGTACTCTAATAACTAATAATTCAAATGGTGCTTACTTTCACGGGAAAAAAAATAACAAAAAATATCAAATGGTGCTTAAACGCATGCATGTGACCCCACTTCATGATCCATTGCTAACCTCACTGTGCAATTCCTTTCCGACCACGTAACAGCCTCCACACAACCAGCCGCGTGTAACAGAAATGCATACACACGTAACTTATCGTGCAGCCGCAGGCACATGTGGACTTTCCAGCATTCTTGGAGCAGAAGAAAGTCATTTCACGGAAACTCCGGGTAATTAATTAACGGTAAACCTACGTGGTCCAAATACTTGATCTCCATTTTTTTAAAAGTAATAATAGTTGATCTCAACTAAAAATCGAATTTACCTTATTTTTAAGTTTAAAATTAGGATTAATTACACTTAGCGTCCCCAACTTTTCAATTTTTTATCGATTATGTCCCTAATTTTTAATTTTACATCTTTATATCCCTGACCTTTAGTGAAATCCCATTTTTCTTCTGTAAGGACGGAAAACGTCAATCTCGACCGTTAACGACAGGAGTATTTTAGGCAAAACAAAAAATAAATATTTTAACATATTTTAATTAAAAAATTTGAAAAAAAAAAAGAAAAGAAAAATGGTGGGAGGGGGACTCCCCCACCCCCAAAACCAAGCTGCCGGAATGGCAACCATTCCGGCAGCTTGGGGGGACCCTTCTTTGCCACCTTATTTTTTGTTTTGCTTAAAATATCCTTGTCATTAAAGGTCAAAATTGACGTTTTCCGTCTCCAATGATGAAAAATGAAATTTCACTAAAGATCAAGAACGTAAAAATATAAAATTAAAGGTTAGGGACGTAATCGATAAAAAACTGAAAGGTTAGGGACGCTAAGTGTAATTAACCCTTAAAATTAATAGTAATAAAATTATGAAGTGAGTCAAAATAATGACATGATATGATAAATATTTTTCATGAATTTATTTTTGAAATTCATTCTTCAACTTTAAGATTGTTCTTTAGAGCCTTTTTTCTAGGTGATTTTTAGAAGTGAAGTGATATATATATATATATATTTGCAACATCACGTAGAGAAAATTTAATGAGAACAAGCCTTTAGTAACAAAATTAGAAGAAAATACATAGAAGATGTCATCATAAATACAAGTACACTGTTATTTATTAATTATCTAAACGGGGGGTCAGAGCTATTTTCATCTCTGCCCTTATCTCCTATTGTCTCACTCATAGGCCTTGACCTTTTTACTTTGAAGTCATTTGTCTCAGTTTGGTATCATCACCCCGCGGTGCTCACCAAAGCAATGGGTCAGAGCTATTTTCATCTCTGCCCTTATCTCCTATTGTCTCACTCATAGGCCTTGACCTTTTTACTTTGAAGTCATTTGTCTCAGTTTGGTATCATCACCCAATCTAAACGGGGGGTCAGAGCTATTTTCATCTCTGCCCTTATCTCCTATTGTCTCACTCATAGGCCTTGACCTTTTTACTTTGAAGTCATTTGTCTCAGTTTGGTATCATCACCCAATCTAAACGGGGGGTCAGAGCTATTTTCATCTCTGCCCTTATCTCCTATTGTCTCACTCATAGGCCTTGACCTTTTTACTTTGAAGTCATTTGTCTCAGTTTGGTATCATCACCCAATCTAAACGGGGGGTCAGAGCTATTTTCATCTCTGCCCTTATCTCCTATTGTCTCACTCATAGGCCTTGACCTTTTTACTTTGAAGTCATTTGTCTCAGTTTGGTATCATCACCCAATCTAAACGGGGGGTCAGAGCTATTTTCATCTCTGCCCTTATCTCCTATTGTCTCACTCATAGGCCTTGACCTTTTTACTTTGAAGTCATTTGTCTCAGTTTGGTATCATCACCCAATCTAAACGGGGGGTCAGAGCTATTTTCATCTCTGCCCTTATCTCCTATTGTCTCACTCATAGGCCTTGACCTTTTTACTTTGAAGTCATTTGTCTCAGTTTGGTATCATCACCCCGCGGTGCTCACCAAAGCAATGCCTTACTCCTTGATGCTCAATCAATTGTTGTTCCAAAAGTGTGGAAAATCAAGAGTGTGTTTAGCAACAAATTTAAATTAGGTTTGGATTAAATTTTGTTCACGTTATTATTTTACTAGTTCATTAGTTTTTTCCCCAAAAAAGCTAAACTAGTTTGGCAAGATTCCCGATTATAATCTGGATTATAATTTGCGACGTGACATCATTTTATTGGTTGTTCTATGTAAAAAGCCAATAATTGCGGCTTGCTTTTTACTTTTTAATTTTTTGAAAAAAAATGAAACAAATAAAACGATGTCGTGTAACAGGTTATAGTCCAGATTATAATCTGGATGAGTTATCAAACACATATTGTCAAAAACAGAAAAAATTCTCGTATTTTAAAGTATTGATCTCAGTACTCTTTACTAATGAAGAATTTACATGTGAATTTAAGATCTTAATTTGTTATTTAATTTTAACCATAAATCTCACATACTTGTTTTTAATTGACTAAAAGTGCCGAATCTTCAATACTCCCTGGTACTGGAATTTTTTCCGCCCAAAACATAAGGGATATTTAGTGCTTATTTGATTTAATTTATAGTAATTGATTTATAAAGAAAAATTATAAATATGTGAAATGAGTGGTGTAAATTTAATATAACTTTAAAATTTGTGAGTATAAATAAATAGTTATCAAATTAATAGTTAAATTAGTGATAAGTAAAATTATAATGTATTTTGATAGAGGGATCAAACAAGAACTTAGCATTTTTCGTTGTAAAATAAAATGAGAGTCAATTTACGTTATGGCCCCGCCTTTCTGGATATAAGTTCGTCACCCCCTTTCCGTTTTATGCTTTCCTGCAAACTGAGCCCAAAGAATAATCCTGGTAATAATTACAAGAATGAACCACTTGGCAGCGAAATATCTCATGAAGCGCGTGCTTGTCGCTGGTAGTCCTCGTCAGTACATGTCGTCGGCGACGAGAGTGGCGGTGTTAATCAGGCCGCCTTTTGATGAGGCCTTGACTGGAGGGAGGGGGCAGGCTGTGGGGACGTTACTGGGAGGATGGAGGTGGAGGATGATGAGCAGCGCGCCGGAGCCTTCCCAGATGACGGCGGTTGCAGAGAAGGAGAAGAATAGTAGTGGTGCGCTGGCGGAGAAGAAGGAAGAAAAAGGTGAAATCACGGTTTCCAGCTACTGGGGAATTTCGAGGCCGAAAATCACTAGAGAAGACGGCACTGAGTGGCCTTGGAACTGTTTCATGGTAATATTTATTTATATTCATATAAATCAAGACTAATGTTGACCGTCGAGTACATATGTGTTTAAACATTTACTCCTTTCTCTGCTAATACGATCCGCAGAGTCTATACAGTTTTACGTTTGTTTAGGAACGTGGGTGTTCATGTTTAATTATGGGTTAGAAGTTGCAGTTGATGGTCCTTGTAATCAAACTGTGTGATTTGGTCTTTTGCTCAATAAGACGGTATTTTTTTTTTAATCAGATTTTTCTAGATTTGATGAATCATATTCAAAGCGCATGACGTCATGAATGATATAAGTTTTAATAAAATATTTTTAATAGAAAATCTGATGATCCTGGAGAAACTCTTTGTAGAAGAAAATGCTGCCGAATTGTTGTGGGGTGTTAATTTAAGATCTGGAAAGTGCCAAAACTGCTTCTCTTATTTGAATGCCTTCTTTAGTGCATCATTCAATCCAATTAATTGGTGAATATATTTTATAATCCTGGCCGAACTATTTTCTGATGTTGATGCTATTGTCAAGTGTCCTACCATTTTTGGATCATTCGGGCTATCTGGGCATAGGAGTTTAGAGGGGAAAGAAATTTAACACTATTTCTTGCTTCCAAATTTAAGTAGAATTTCTTGCTTCCAAATTTAAGTAGAAAGTAACGGCTTGACTTGTCCATTTTGTTCATGGGAGAGTTTAATATGCTAATGAAGAAAATGAATGAAGCCCAATATGATTCTGATAGCTACTGTATACGTTCACTCACCATTGGGCGATTACCGCTTTTGCTACACACTGACTTATATGACTTCAAGTCACGTTATCTGGTAGTGCTTCACTGTCCTTTAGGCTTAAACTGTTGAATTTCTGAACTACTAGTTGGTATATAAACATTTTTATCTGTTTGGTTCTTTATTTTTGCAAACCAATCTGGCATATCCAGCTA
This sequence comes from Nyctanthes arbor-tristis, assembly GCA_963692815.1. Taxonomy (NCBI): domain Eukaryota; kingdom Viridiplantae; phylum Streptophyta; class Magnoliopsida; order Lamiales; family Oleaceae; genus Nyctanthes; species Nyctanthes arbor-tristis. Next base: position 26,327 of record CAVNYN010030092.1, read on the forward strand.
CTTGGGGTGAAAATATATGTGTTGGGTCATGTGAAACATCTTTCTTTCCCGCTGAAAGTTCAAATTAACTTCACTTTCTTCACATCGATGCTTCCTTGACTGCAATAGCTTCCTATCAATGCTTATTTGGTGCTTTGGCAATGTAATTGATGCATTTATTTCATTTCCTCTCACAGCCATGGGAAACCTACAAGTCAGACTTGTCAATAGATCTGACCAAGCACCATGTTCCCAAGACATTTTTGGACAAAGTTGCATTCAGGACTGTCAAACTTCTTAGAATTCCTACAGATATATTTTTCCAGGTTTGTTGTCCATTTTATCCTCCCTCAACTTTTGGATGCTGAGCAACACATGTATCGCTGCTATGATACCACAATATAAAAATGTGCTGATGATAAATTTTCATTTCCTGGTTGATTATGGGTTAAAATACAATGATGCCCTATTTAAGTATCTTGAAAACCCCCACTGCATCAAATTCTACAAGATTATGTGCATGTGTAGATTTGCTGTATCGAATCTCCCTTTTTCAGCAAAGATAATGATTTAGTTCTGGATATCCAAATATGAGGTGTTCAAGCTCAATGGTTCTCACCTATATATAGGGGAAAAGTTCAAAAACATAATTATCAAAAGGAAGAGAAGGGCAGATTAAGTCGTCAGTCTCATTCCATCTGGTCAGTAAGTCGTCAGTCTCATTCCGTCTGGTCAGCTGCACTAATATGGCATTTGGCTTCCTGCAATTTGGTCTGCGTCTGATTTCAGGATCCATTTGTTATTTTACAAGAACTGTGTCCATTTTGACATAAGATCGGCATTTTGGTGAAGATCTTAGAAATGTCTTTTGAAGACACTTTAATGTAAGACACTAGGAAGTTTGAAAAAAGCAGACATTTGATGCATGATCTTCAAATGACCTTTATATCAGATAATATCACATACTTGCCATTCCTTAAAACAGTAGATACCTTGATACACGATCTAGATGACCTTAGTATCACATACTTGCCATTCCTTAAAACAGTAGATACCTTGATACACAATCTTCAGATGACCTTTCCATCAGAAACAATCACACTTGCCATTCCTTAAAACAGTGGATACATTGATACCGGATCTTCAGATGATCTTTCCGTCACAAACAATCACAAACTTGCCATTCCTTACTTGTATTTAGCCTGATTTCACTGTTTAGTATAAATTCAAAAGAAGATTGGGATGTCTTATTCATAGATTAGCCTTGCACAGCCTTTTTATATTTTTAATTGAATGATCATGATAACTGGATTATTTTGCAGAGGCGGTACGGTTGTCGGGCTATGATGCTGGAAACTGTGGCTGCGGTTCCTGGTATGGTGGGGGGAATGCTGTTGCATCTCCGGTCTCTACGCAAGTTTGAGCAAAGTGGTGGTTGGATTAAAGCCTTACTTGAAGAAGCTGAGAACGAGAGGATGCATTTGATGACCATGGTAGAGCTTGTGCAGCCTAAATGGTATGAGAGACTTCTCGTGCTTACTGTCCAGGGAGTCTTCTTCAATGCTTTCTTTGTGCTTTATTTGCTTTCTCCCAAACTGGCTCATAGAATTGTCGGATATTTAGAAGAGGAGGCAATACATTCATATACAGAGTACTTAAAAGACATTGATAGTGGTGCAATTGAAAATGTCCCAGCTCCAGCCATTGCTATTGATTATTGGCGAATGCCTAAAGATGCAAATCTGAAGGATGTCATTACCGTTATTCGAGCCGATGAAGCGCACCATCGAGATGTTAACCATTTTGCTTCTGTGAGTGCACTTCTCATCTTGTGTGTTTTTCTTTGATGGGCTTGCATGGCATGTGCTATGGTATATGGCTTTCCCATGTTTTGTGCTCTTCTCCTTCTTTCACGGTATTTCATCATGCTTTCTTCCTCTTTGACCATGTTCAATACAACTTTTTGGAGAAGTGATTTTTATTTTTATTTTTTTGTAGCAAAGAAATGAGGAAAAATTATGGGTCTCTATGCAATAGAGAACATATGAAATAACCTAACTTTGGCCCAGCTTTCTAGTAAAATGTTAAGTTTCATTAAACAAGCTCTTTATACACCCTATAGCAGCATATATTCTTGTAGAAGATATCCTAGCTGCTGCATAATTTCTTCTGAACAAAAAGATCATGACTGGGAGCACCCAAAGGCATGATTCCAAATCTGAACATAGAAGATTGTAGCACTTGCCTTTGTTGTTACATTACAGGACTTGGCTTTGTTGTTGTGTTTTGGTTTACAAAAACATATTTGTGTGCGAAATAAGATTGTATTATTAGAACTAGTGTGTTGTATTTAAAGGAAAATGGGTTTTCAAAGAACCGAATATACAAAATAAGAATTCTAATTTTATTATGATTAAGGTTTTATTATGATTGAGGACTAAATGGAAAGGAAGATCGGACCCAAAGAATGTAAATAGAATTGCTGCTTAATTTCAAATCACACAAAAACAGAAACCTAGGTCCTAGTTTCCAAACTCGCACATAGAACTACCCCTGCCATTTCGTTGGATTTTAGAAGAATCAGATGTAAGCAATTACGTGATATATATATAGTTTATATATATATATATATATAGTTGTGTAACAAAATGATAGGTTTAGTAGATGTTTTATCTGTGTAATAAATTTCATCGAAAAGTTCTATGACATTTATTCTAATGTATAGCATCCAGTTTTTTTTTGTGATATTCATTTCACAACGTTTTCCTTGGTTTTATGTACAAATCCAGTGTTGTAGCATGGAAAGGCGGGAAAGAATACCTGATAGATAAAATAACAGAACTTTGTTTAAACCTTCTCTTAGTTAAGTGCCAGTTTCAATTTTTTTCTCACTCTCTGTGCTTTTCATTACATTGGCCAAGGCGGCAAAATACATCGATATGTGTGGCTTGGTCTTATGAGTTTTTCTATTTGCACATATTCTGTTTCTTTCATGCATATAGTTGTAACAAATCAGCTCTCGTTGATGTGCAGGACGTTCATTTCCAGGGAAAGGAATTAAGGGACTCACCTGCTCCCCTTGGTTACCACTGATTCTGTCTTCTTGTTCTTAAGCTGTCATGTTCTGATTTGTCTAGGTTCTACCATATATGGGTTAGAATATCAAGGTAGGTAACTAGCAAACATCTTATGTTTTCATAACGGATTCCAATTAGTTTGGTTCAATTCAATCACGGTCTATAGCCAAGGGCTAGCTGTTAATGGTATAATACGAATTGCACTGTGTCTACGTTGCAGTTTTTTATCTAGTGTTTTGAAATATTCAACTATACGTAGATTTTTTTCTAATCTCTCTGTCGTGCAACTTTCATGAGATGGTCTTTTACGAGTGTATGTAGTCTATAGAGGATTAGTGGACTTATATATTGTTGTGCGCGTGAATGGAAGCTTCATTCTAGATTGGATGTTCCTTGGTTAGCATATATTCATATTTGATTCGAAATTACAACTCTTCGACTTGAAGTGATAGCGAGAATGAAGTTTGTCAAAGCACCAAGCTTGGGCATCGGGTCGGTTGGGCCGGGTTAGGCCCGAACCCGAAACCCACCCGACACTAGGGGTGAATACGGTTTGGTTTGGTCGGTTTGTTATTTATTTTCAAACCAAACAATCAGATATAAACCAAATCAAACCATCAAACTAAATCAAACCAAACCACTTTTTTTGGTTTTGTTCGGTCTTAAACCACGGATTACCATTTTTTTTTTACACATATTAACATAGTAAATAGTAATAACTAACAATATATCAAAGCTATTATAACCTTATAAACAAAAATCTTGTTTGATACCAAATATGAAATTTACCACTTGCAAATTGAACTACTGAGATGTGGTTCTGATTTTTAGCTCTCACTTTTGCCTTCAAAAGTAAATGGTCAATTGCCAAACTCCTGTGAAGATGTGAACTTGGTTTAGACTTTAAAATGGTAATATATATATATATGTAAAAGAAAATGAGCCTAATTTTTTGAATAATAAATTCAAATCATATTAATTTGTAAATGTAATCTAATTAGTGATGAATATATATAGATTAAACGAGCCCATTAAGAATTTCTAATTTTTTTCCAATTTAATCATCCATGAATATTTTTTTAAATTTAAAATAAAAGCGGTTCAGATCGGTTTAAATGGTTTTTCAAAAATCAAAACCTAAATCAAACCATTTTAAGTGGTTTAAAATTTTTTCAAACCAAATTAAACTATTTTACTTTTTAAACGAAATCAAACCAAACAACTTTAACGGATTTGTTCGGTTTTTCAGTTTGGCGGTTTATTTGTTTACCCCTACCCGACACTAGTCGGTTTGAGGAAATCTCAACCCGAGTCCAACCCGTCGAGCTTGAGAACCCAACCCAAACTAACATGTTGTGGGTCGGGTTGGGTTGCAAGTTGGGCTTATTTTAGGCCCAATTGTTGAGTTTTTGGCCCAATTGTTATTTAGGCCCAACTCCATCCTTTGATCTATATTTATGTGGGAAATTGGCTCAATTGTTATTTTAGACCCTTATAATGAGAGAAAGAAAGAGAGATTATTTAGGTGGGAGTAAGGACTTAGGGTTTCAGATGCAAGAGATATCAGAGCGGTAGCGGTGGCTGTAGTTGGTTAGCTAGGGAGGCAGAAGTGGTGGCGGCGATAGGGTAGGCGCATAGCTACGGAGGCTATTATGGCAGCTACGAAAAAAGGCAGCAACACAGCGGGAAGTAGAAACACAACGACAAGAGGGAAAAAGATGGAAAGACTTGGCCTATTGTTTTTTTTTTTAATTTTATTTTTGTGGTTCTTTTGGGTCTTGCCTATAATTCTATTGTTGATGTATGAGTAGTGCTTAATTAGGGTTTCAATTTTGACACTGAGATTGCATGTCTGCTGGTTGTGAATTCTGATGTGCTTTCATCTCCCAAGTTCAAAGTTTGCAAATTTGGATTTGATTTGAGTTTTAAAATCTGATTCTCTTTTCTTTGGAACCCCTTTTAAAAAGGAAAAAAAATGATTATCTTAAGTCTGAAACCCCTTTTAAAAAAGAAAGGAAAAAAACCGGTTCTAACCGGTTTAAACCACACCGGGTCTTCTAGTTAGGTTCAACTCGGTACCAGCCAGACCCGCGGGCCGAACGAGACCGAGTTGGTTCAGCCTCTTACAACCCACAACCCAACCCATGCATGGTAAAAACTGAACCAAACTAGACCGAACCAGTCCGATTTGGTTCAATTTACTAGTTTTTATGCTCACTTATTACTCTGTGGATATAGTAAGCAATGAAACTCTATTATAAAACAACCTTTAAGAATCCGGTGCGAGTTTGAGCACATTTGGCTAATTGGCACTATTTATCTTTTTAACCTTTTATGTTTCTACGTTGACATTTTTTACCCTTAATAATTCTCACATTTTTCATGCCATTTACATTTTTCTAATTGAAAATAACTATAATACCCTCTCATGAATAAAAGAAGAAAAGGATTCAATCAATATTGGAGTTTATAATTACGAATAAATAAATAAACAAAATTCACATGGCTATTACTGTTTTTATTTTTTAACAATATAAAATACTGCCCTTCAAAAAATAAATAAAATAATGTATTACAAGAACGTGACACGTGCTTCCAATCTTGCGCGGTTGCACCAACCCGCGTAGAAAGAGGAAAAAGGTTATTGGGAAAGGATAAAGGACAAACTACACGCTTTTAATTCTCTCCTTTCCAACTGACAAATAGAGACAGAAACCGAGAAAAGAGGCGAACGGAGCTGCTTTGAGAAGACGACGACTCTATCACAGCAATGGAGTCATCATTACTCTCAATGAGCGCTACAATGTCTATTTTGTCCCTCTCAAAGTCTCTTAATTCCCGTTCCCCCACTCTCCTCTCCAATTTCTACCGTGGCTTGTGCATCACTAGCCCCGGTGCACTTGCTCCCGCCAACCTCAGGCGGTGTCTATTCAACCGGGTCGGTTCGGGTTCTTTGGCTCGGTGTATAGGTTTGGTAGACCCACGCCCGTCCCAATTGCAGTGCGTTAGTAGCACTGCTGCCTCGTTTGCGTCCGATGGCGGTGGTTTTGGTGGGATTCATGGAAATGCTGGTGGCCGTGGCGGCGGTGGTGATGGCGGGGCTGAGGGAGGCGAATCAAAGCCGCGTTCAGTGGCGGCTGGAGCTGGAGATGCTTCTGCTTTCAGTTCTGATGTTATCATTCTTGATGTTGGAGTGAGATCATCTCTCAAAATCATTTTTTCTCCTCCTTCATTTCGTTTAAAGCAGTCTCCATTCATCCAGAATGCTTCTTTAACACCACTAAACCCCCACCCACGGCCCCCCCCCCCAAATATAAAATAAATGAAAAGAAAAGAAAAGAAAAGTAGAAGAAGAAGGAAAACCTTTCTTACTGATATTGGCGTATAGGTTCTGTTAAGTTTAACAACTCAGCTCTATGTTCTTGCCTGTACCTATTTGTTTCCTGATTTTGATCATAGGAATTAATTTCTTTCTACTTTGCAGGGAATGACTTGTGGAGGATGTGCTGCCAGTGTGAAGAGAATACTAGAAAGTCAAGTAAGTAGTTAGAGTAAGTTCAGTTGGCCATCAATAGGTGCCTTAGATATTATGGTGCATCATATATACTGGTAGCTGACTCTGTACGTCGTCTTCACCTATGTTTCTTCTTGTTCTTGGTTGAAATTTGGGTGGGACGAAAATCCTTTTTCCAATTTTTAAGGACTATTTTTTGTGTTTCTACTCTTTCATGTATTCACTCTCAAAGAGATCCATTTGCTAATTGCTAGCTTTTCATGGGAAAACTTCAAATGTGTTTGTGGCTTTCTACATTTGATGAAATAAACTTATGGGGCAATTTCTTTTATTTATTTATTTATTTATTTTATATGGAAAAGAAGATAATAGGAAAGGATCTCCAATGGGAGGAACAATGGTTTTGATGACCAAAACCTAATTGTTGCTTTTCCCCTGGCATAGCTTCCTATACTCTCTTGTTATTATCAAGCTGCTTACTTGCCCAAATACTATTTCAGGACAACTAAATTTTATGCAATTGATCTACTTAACGGAAAAGTGCAGTATTTCGTAACAGATGTTTCTAAAGATGTTCAGATAACAGTAGTTAATACATTATGGAGTTGACCGAGGAGAAAGAAAGCTTCTAGGGATTGAAATTAGACGGTTTTCAACCTGCCTAAATGTTATGGACAAGCTCTATACTTTGCCATATGGAATAATTTACCCCAATTGTGGTTTAATTTTCTGAACAGCCCCAGGTGTTTTCAGCTAACGTGAATCTCACGACTGAAACTGCGATTGTATGGCCTGTATCTGAAGCCCGGATTACACCGAACTGGCGGAAGGATTTAGGAGATGCTCTTGCAAAGCATTTGACTAATTGTGGGTTCAAATCTAATCTTCGAGGTCAGCATTTTCTGTGTTATGGTTTTCAAATTAATTTGTTATGCATTTCATTTTGCATTTCATAAACCCCACAAGTTTTCCTCACCGGTTCTGTTGTAACCATGTTATGATCTGTTGTAACCATGTTATGATCAATGATGGGTTGATGGTCTTAATTGAAAAACTCTTTAGGAGGAAGCTTTTTCATAGTTTGTTTTAGATAATACCATAAGGGAGTTACAAAGATCAGGTAGGGTCCTGAACTTTCTAAGAAGATCAAGTAGGGTCCTGAACTTTCTATAATTATATATATAGAAAAGCTCGAAAACAGCCCTAAATGTTAGAATCAGATTTTTTTTTTCTTTCTTTAACTGATGCTAGTTTCTGGAATTTTATATGATTAGGCCGTGCTTTGTGATTGAATGGTGGAATGACAAGAATCCCTGCATAGTGCATTTCTTCCTCATCTTTTCATTTTATTGTAAGAGGGGTGACCAACTGCCAGATTCTTAGGCCGTTTGGCTCACAAATGTCAAGCTCACAGAATACGGGATAATTATGGTATCTATCCTTTTCCTCCTGCCAGCCTATCTTAATTTTAGTAAACTTAGATTACCATGTTTACTAATGAAATGAATGAACTAACAGAAAATATCATCAATTGTCCTCTCCCTGACGTCAATAGTTAGGTGTTTGTCTGTTTTCTAGTTGTATGGGAGCGTAAGAGCGTCCACATTGGTAGTGTTAAAATTAACTATCCAGATAAGCAAAAAGTAGAGTCTTTAATGATTATTAAAGGACACCTAAGAAAGTTAAATTTAACTATTAATTTGTGCCACATTGGTGATTCTAACCAAGAGTGTTAAATTTAATTATCAATTCAATAGTCAAAGAGTGAGCCAATCCTAATTTAGTTCAAATAAAAAAAGAAGAAATAATACCACATAAAGTGTTAAGTTTATTGTTAACATTAATAACAAAACTAACAACTTGTTAAAATTAAATACTCTTAGCAACTACTTTAACAACACCAATGTAGCTTGTTTTTTGAGTTGTTAACTAACGACTCCACTAACAACCTACTTTAGCACTACCACTGTGTATGCTCTAACGAACCTAATCAACATACCTATCCAGTTTGAGAGACAATTACATCTATTGATACCTTTTGAACTGTGCCAGAATGTATTCATGATGATGTTTAATCTTCCCTTAGCTTGAACCCTGGATAGGCGACGAAAGATGCTCAACCAACAAGAAGCTTGGGGTCCACAACACTAGTTCTGGTCTGCCTTGGCCTTCAATCCAGCATGACATTTAAGAGTTCCAAAAAGGGAAATAGAAAAATTTTTTATGGCAAGTTGTAGAGGTCAGCTATTAGTTCTAGTTTACGAGAATGATCTAGATAACAAGTTCTTAGATATTACAAAGATTTCACTAAATTTCAGAAGTTATCATCACTCGCATACAAAAGCTTTTTTCCCTCTGTTATTAATGTTTTTAGTTCAATCAATTCTGAAATTTGAATTTTGTCAAAAAGAGTGGCCCGTATGATTCTATAAGCAAGTAATATATTGGAGTTTTATTGGACCTTTGGCATTATGCGAAAAGTACTAGTCACTCAACTATCAATTTCTTTCTACGGAAAATTCAAGTAAAACAAGAATGAGACATCCATAAATCTGCAGAGGTTGCATGGTTAGATATCAAATCCATGAAGCATAAACCATGAAATTATTTTGGTATTGGGGGAGGTGTTGATTTTACATTGATTTAGGCTCACAGGTATAAGTATTCAACATTAGATGTGGTTGATGTTGGATTTATACATTTGACTAAGAAATCCATAATACAAATGTGATGCTTACAATCAAAATGCTCTTATTTCTTTCCATTTTTTTCCTTTTTTTTCCTTTTTTTTTAATTAAGAAAAAAAAAATCTTATATCATCTTTTTAGCACAGCACAAGAGAGGATGCCAATTTAGAAAGTTCTCCTTGTTTGCCAGAAGGAAAGATGATGTGGCATATGAGTTTTACATTGCAAATTAGTCTAGAAACTGTGGCACATATGGGCTTCATATAACTTATCATAGCTTCACGGGTTGACAGATGAGGGAGCAATTGAAGGGGATATTCCAACATAGGATGCAAAGAATTCTTGTAACAACCACCATTGAACTTCATGGTACGTCCCTGCTATATTGGCATATACCTTTAGGCTAAATCGGATTGTATCTGTGTCCCTCATTCACCATTTTTTAAATAAAAAATTGTTAAGAGTTTAATATCTAATAAAATAGTTCTCCATCAATAATGGATTTGTTAAAGGCAGGCACACCTATAACCAGAAACCTATGCAACGTGAATAATTTATCGTTACAGTGGCCAAGGAAGTTCATTCTTAGAAATTTGTCATGGTGTAGTTCCATTCCCTTGTAGGATTTAATGTATTAACTGTCATAAATAAGGGCCAATGACGGTTCCCCAAAATTTCTAATATTTCAACCATCTTTAGATGCAGCTTTCCTTGAGTGATTTTATGAGGGAGTTTCTGAAAGATGTATCGTCAAATAGGGAAAATTTTAGCTAAAATTTTAAGTTTCAAACAAGCTCTTTCTCTTTCTCCTGTTTTGAAACTTGAAAAACATCTTCATTATTCTACCAATCTCTATTAAAGGTTGTAATGTGTGTGAGATATAGTGACTAACTAGTTATATTTGTTTCTTATTACATATCTTCCCGCCTTGAACATGTTGCATCTCACAAACATAGTTTCTTTTGTTCTTCTAAATCACTAAATATCCAGTTTTAAAGTTATAGTGCCTTCCTTGAGTTGATTTCTGGTGTATTGTTAGTTCTGATCTCTTTTGTCCCTCTAGTGTGTCATTCATTCTTTCTATGATGCTGTTTTGGTACTTAAATGATTCAGAGCTGTTGAACAGTCCTTTCATTGTGCGAATATACATTGTCTCCAGCTGCAATAATGGTAATTTTACGCTTAGAGTTAAATTTCACAACTGGAAGAAAGACCAACAAAAATCTGCTTTTCCTACGGAGCTTGTTATTTTGTGTGCTCTTCTTTCATTTAGGCAAAATCACATATACTATTTATGGTATTTAGTTGCTTTATAGTTCGTCCTAGTACTTGTATTCTGAACCTTGTACCACACTGAGTGCAAATCACGTTGAAATTCTCCTATAATTTGCAGTGGTCATATTACCCTTCTTCTTCTGGATTGTAATATAAAATAGTACTGTCTGCTTCTGGATTCTCTGAAGTCTAGGGATCAATACAAGATGTATTATATCTATTCATCGAACTTTTCATTTTCTTGCATGTTATCATATCCGAATAGATCCAAAGATTTTAAGTAGATTTCAATTCATTTTTGCCCATGTTTTGACCTGGAATATTCCCATTGATAATTATCGAAGGGCAACGTTTTATCCATGCAAAAAAAATCGATATAAATTATTTGGATTCTGATGTTCTCAATTATGATCTTAGGCAAAATATCGATATTGAGGTTTTGATAACAATTTATGCCAACGGTAATCATGATATTCAAATTTTCGCTAATAGATATCAATTATTCATAAAATAATATTTTTTGTCTTATGGTTCCAGAAACAAATCCATAAAGTCCCCTGAAGATATTTTTCATAGTAAGCATGACTTGTTTTGTTTGCAGATTCAAGAAGGGTGAACATCTACGAGACATTTGAGAAGAAGATAAATGAAAGGCGTGCTCGGTTAAAAGAAAGCGGTAGACCCTCTGTGGCCCTTCAAGATCATGTATCAAATTCTAAGCAACATAGCCGATTCTTCAATTAGAATTGACAGGAAATTCGTGAAATTGATGTTTGTATGGAGTTAAGATGTTCATATTTAAACTGCTCATTTAGCAATTAGCATGTAGTAAATCTTTCTCTAGTTAAGGAAACAGTATTTTTCTATTAATTTTGATACATCTAGTTTATACAACTCCAGAAGTTCGGGATTTGAACTTGTTGTTTATGGGTTTGAGGCCAATATGCAAGTACTGAAAACTTGCCTGTTGAACAGGTCGTGGGCTAGCTGTTTCTTGGGCTTTATGTGCTGTTTGCATCTTCGGCCACCTCTCTCACTTCTTTGGTGCCAAGGCACCATGGATTCACACATTGCATTCCACAGGATTTCATCTGTCTTTGTGCCTGTTTACGTTGCTTGGCCCTGGTCGTCGACTACTTGTTGATGGCCTGAAAAGTCTGGCTAGAGGTGCTCCAAACATGAATACATTAGTTGGTCTTGGGGCATTGTCATCCTTTGCTGTCAGCTCCCTTGCTGCTTTTGTACCAAAATTGGTAATTATAAGTTGATACTTTTACATTGGCTTCTATTTTTGGGGTTCAATACAAACGGCGTGTAATTTGTTAGGCCTACCCAATTTCATTCTTATTGTGCTAATTGATATAATTGAACCTTATAGCTTCATATATATCTTTGCTATTTCCTCTCAGAAGTGGTAGTCAACTGTGCTTTATCAGAAGTCTCATCAAACTAGGTAGTAGTAATCATTTTATAAAAATTAAACTGATAGGAAGAAGTCATTTGCTGTACATGTACTTTCTAAATGCATCTTGACTACTGCTTCACAGAGTCTGGCACCTCATATCTCAATTTATGTTCTGCACGGTTGCCCGTAGTTTAATTGGAACTAGAATTGAAAATATTGATGCCCTCATAGCCAACACCATCACCTACGTCCCTATGAAAAAGACAAACTATGATAATCCAAAAGGTATATATGTGAATAGTTAAATCTACTATCTGATTTTTTGAATATGCAGTTTCACTTAAATCAACCTCTAATGGGCCTGGCAGCAGAAAAATATATTATCCCACTCTATTTGACCGTCAAATATTTTCTCACGTGTTCTTGTGATATCCTTCCTGCGGCCTTTATCTTGAAACCTATCTGAGTACTTTTTATTTCCTTACTACCTATATCATAGCATGGAAGCTTTTTCATTTCTTTAATTAAAAGAGAGAGAGAGAGAGAGAGAGAGAGAGAGAGAAATCACTACTTGATTTTAGTCATGCATACTTGCATCAGCAATTTTATGATGCATATAGTAACCTGTCTGGAGTTGTATTATACTGAAACATTTTTACCTTTCAGTCCGAGAGCCTATCAATATCTTTGCCAGCGTAGATGACAAAGGACATTTAGGATGCTTCCACACGATCATAAGCATGTTATATAAGAATGGTTTGGTTACCTGCATCTTGTTAAATAATTCTGTTCACACAGAGATGGAAAACATTCTTTGAGGAACCAGTTATGTTG
>CAVNYN010030366.1:0-11761 GCA_963692815.1 Nyctanthes arbor-tristis
ACATTTATAGGGCTTTATTGCACATTGCCATCCCATATATAAAATTGATCACCCGCCAGACACACATGTGACAGGTGATAATAGGACAATCCCGCCACATGTACATCTAGTCCCGCGAGATGTTTGACGGATGATGAAAACTGAATCACATCATTTCTCTACTAGGGTTGAGATGAATAGTAATGATGAACATCAGTAATGTTGTTCCTAATATTCCCATGATTAAATAGATTGATTATTTTATTTGAATCCTTCGTTTAATGCTTTTATATATGTAATAGAGTAGCACTCCTTGTTTAATACTTTACAAACTCCGCATAGCTTTTCGTTGATAGGTTAGGTATATACCATGTCCTCCCTTATAGACACTTCTAATCAAAGGATGAGGGAAACCCCTCCCCCGGGGGGTGGATAAGAGGCGAAAAATAGAATTGAGGTAGAGGCCTAAAAACTTCACAAACATTCATAGGGAGGTTTTTTTTTTTATGGTAATAAATACCTTTTTTTAATCTTTTTGAATGACAATTTTATTTTGTCTACGCATATATGTTATTATGCATGCGTGTAACACATAGCACACATCTAGGCTACAAGTGTGGGTGATTGTAGTCTAAATGTTTAACACATAGACATGCATGCATAATAACATGCATGCGTGTAGGCAAAATAAAATCCTTGTCATTTTGAATATCCTGAAATAGATAATTATATCATATTGTATCCTTCTAATAAGGGAGCAATAGGGATGAATTTTGCTAATTAAAAATGAAATGAAGGATGAAATTGACAAAAATATATAGGAGGGGACCAACTACAAAAGCATCCAAAGATTAGGAGCTTTTGTACAAATTACCCGCAATAAAAGCATCTATATACAATAGCTCAATTTTCTGGCACAATTTGCTAATTTACCGGTTGTCACTTTTTATAAAAAAAAAAAATTGCTACAAATGTAATAGTGAAATATTGAACGTATGACCTACATATTAAGAAGTAGTTTTTAAACCATTGTGCTAACTCTTTTTTTATAAAAATTTTCATTTATAAATCACTATTTTCGTGTGTTTTCAATAATTATATTGAACTCTTTTTTTTTTTTTTTACTAAAAGGATTGAACTCATTTTTTTAAGGATAATTATATTGACACTATATTTTTTATTAATCTCACCATATTTTTCAAATATACTAAAATGGTCAAAATTAAATAGCATAAATAACCATTTCATTCTTAGCAATTATAAATATTTTTTTCTCCTATCTTCTTCCACGTATGTGCACCACAAAAACCATAATCTATCCATTTTAATTTTTCTAATAAAAAATTGTAACAATTGAAAAAAAAGATTCCTTTACTTTATACAAAAATAAATTGTGAGTAATTATTACCCTATTAATAAGAAAATTTTTTTACAACGTCTCAAGCCATTTTGTCTGCAACGTCTCAAGTCATTTTGTCTACAATGTCTCACGAAATTGGATTTATAGAAGAAATAAAGAATTAATTTAATTAATGTTATAATTTCATTAAAAAGAAAAATTGATAATTTTGCTGCTATTCACGCGTATATCACTGTGTTGGTTTAAAGAAACATAGGATATGATAGCCCAAATAAGACGTAGAAATGTTTTAACCATTACATTTAATTAAAAACTAAGAAATAATCGCTTTTAGGCATAAAATTTTTGAGCTATTTGAAGCCGAAAACAGAATGTATTCCCCAATCCGGTCGGTTCCTGTATAAGCATGAACATGCATATTTTTTTCTTTTTTTATTTGAATATTAATTAACTTCCTCTAATGTGGATTAGCCGAATAGAGAATAAAAACATAATTTTGTATTGCTATTTTCAAGTTCATGTTCTCGAGACTCAAGGATTCCTACAAAAATCACGCTTTGTTTTTGCTAAGAGTTATGAAATGAATAAATTGTAGTGTGCAAAATTTTTATCCCTTCTATTATTGTCTAATTAAATTAAATATTTAAAAGGTTCGGGGGATATTTGAAAAATAGTTAGTGACATAGTTATAAAAATTATTTCTCAATTGTGGTGTGCTAATAATGTGGTGTAAAGAAGAAAAAAATATGGTGGTAATATAATTACTCATACATGAATTGGAAACTGAGTTTGTAATGGCCCATCGGTTGAAGCAGAAACCCATTAGCCCAGTACAATTAGTTATCAGGTCAATGACCGCGTCAATATTAAAAACTTTGGTTGAGTTCATGTTTACACTACAACAACTCTATTGCGTACATAGAATTGCAATCAAATCTAATTTCCAATTAAATATATAGATATCTATTCCAATTTGTTGGTGGTTTATTATGCACATTGCATGAGTGCTATTGATCTGAACAGCTACTCTAATGACATAGGTGCTTAAAAATCTAATGGAGAAGGAATTAATGCTAATAGTCTAGACTTGATGAAGTTATATAATTTTGAAGAACATTAAACTCTGTAACTTAGATATTTGTATTGTTACTTTGAAGGTTTGTCAAATTAGGATGATTTATGTAAAGTAGATAACAAACAACACTCTACGGAGAATCAAGAATGGTTGAGCATCTTCTGCAAGTTTCTCGAATATAAGTTAAAATTTTCTTTTTTTATATTTTGTATTAAGTTTTCTGCGAGAGTATTTATAGTTTCATCATTGCAATTGTTTATATATGTTTATTAAAATAGGTGTATGACTCATTGGTATTTCAATTTATAATTTAAGTTTTATGGAACTAACTACTAGACTCTCAATTTATATGGCGTATAAGTTCAATTAAATATGATATTTTTTTTTGAAGGGAAAATATCATTCGTTTCATTCACATAATCACCCCCATCCTCACCCAAGGCGAGATAAAGAGAGATAAACAATCTATCCAGAAATAATGATACATAGAAGTTGACGCATAAGAGGCCAGATTGTGGACTATCACATTCCTATCTCTAGAAATATAACAACATGAATCATACCCACCTCCAACTAATAAATCTTGCACTTCTATTATGAGTTGAAATGTCGGGACATAAAGATCTTCCTTCAGAAAGCTCGTCACAACCCTCGGAACATCCGTTTCCACTTGAGATATATCTAAACCTCTTTCGCTTGCAAACTTTAGGCCGTATTTTATCCCCCATGCCTCTGCCATTAACGAATCCGCAACTCCCCTCCGACGGCACCAATGATAAAAACCTTCCTCATCTCTCACCACACTGCCGAAGCCCATCCATCCATCTATTTCCCTAATGGCTGCATCTATTGACAGAATTAATCCATGCGACCTGCCCAACCTATTTTTCCACCTGACCGATTGCACCACCTCCCCTACCAACTTGACCTCGTATTCCTTCACCTTCTTGTAAGAATCCAACAAAATGAGGGTTGAGTTTTTTACATACTCAACTGTCAGGTGCGTTCCTTCATGCAGGACTTTGTTGTGCTCCTTCCAAATCGTCCACGCCCTCATGTAAATTATTTCAAATGTCACAATTGGGATCCTACCACGTAACTTCCACACGTAATCCCCAAATGACGCCCGTCTCCAAACTGCGTGGCCCCCTTCAAAGAATCTCAGCAGCCTAACAACTTTCAAAACCAACCCAGTCACACTGTACAAAAATAGGGACTTCTGTTTCATGAGCACCACACCTCAGACACCAAAGTTCCGTCACCATATTCCGCCTTTGTATGTTCACATTGATAGGGATCGCTCCTCTCACTAATCTCCGCAAAAATGCTTCGTTCGTGGAAGAATTCTCAATTTCCATAAAATGTTCCAGTCCTGATCCACCTACACCCCTGTCCTCCTGACCCGTCCATTCCATGAGAAAGTTGATATCCATTTTTCACTGTAATTAAATATGATATTTTAATAGTTGGGAATTTTTTTTTTTTTTTTTACATTAGTTATAGTGAATTGAGTGGTTTGCGCGCCAGTTCTTGTGATATAAGAGTGATTGTAACAGAACCATCTGAAAAATTAATTGGTCTGCACAAAAAAAAATTGATTAACGGGAGAAAATAAGATCCTCTACGGCCGTATGGTCTATGAATATTTCCATTTTTTATTATTTCAAACAATAAAAATAATAATTTTTTTTAAACATACATTTTCATAACTCTTGATAATCATTATATTCTTATTATTGTCTTCTACTATTGATATAAATCAATGAATATTTGGTTATTTTGCTACGGGTTTAAGGGATGTTTGTACATATTTCTTTAATATTTAGATTACTATAGATTACATGTACTATAACTTTTTCATTATGTGGCATTTCTTAATAATCTTGGATTTTTAATTATCTAATTGTAAATTGTAAGATATGGATGCATTTCCTAATACCAGTTTAAAATTCAACTACTACAAAGTCCCATAATACAGCGAGGAGTTAAAATTTTTAATGAAGACCCATAATACTGGATTTCATTAAGTAAAAAATTTTGATCATCTCCTAATTATATATGTAAAACATCTATATGTGCTAATTATTGGACTGAAGTCTCATAAATATAATCTATAGTTTTAATTTTCTTTACATTAACATATGTAATGTGAATTTCGATACATGAGTTCACACGTGCTTTTAGAAACAATTAAAATATAAAATAGAGAATTCATTACTTACTGCTAGTCAGTATACGATGCAAATAAATGTATATAGGTCGTATTTTTAGTTTTTTTGTGACATCAACTTTAACAAATACAATATACTACATTTTATATATGAAATTTCTCTAGAACTCTACCTGTGCATATGTGGAAATCTAGTATACATACATATATTAAAGGAGTCAAGTTATAATAATAATATTATCATCACCACTCTTAAACAATTGTTCTTTTGTGTGGAAATTGGCAGAATTAATAATTTGAATTCAAAATAATCTTGTTTTATTTGTGACATGAAACAAAAACGACCCTGTGGAGCCTACTATTCCTTAACTCATTGGAAAAAGATCACCTAAATTCCTTAATAATCCAAACCAATGGGGCCTTATATGTATAAATGTACCAAACTTGAATTGAGTTATCAAGTTTTTAATGAGTATATTCCCATTCAATCAAGCAGAGTTTTTAATGCAAAAAATAATAATAATGCTTTTAAATAAATGAATAATATATCAATTAGAGTCATTTTAAGTGGCAATACATGTGGCATTGAATTAACATCACTTTAACAAGCCTCATTGCTCGAAACAATGTGGGGATCACAAGGGAAGTATGATGACTCAGAACTCAATTCAAATATACCATTAATAGGGTACCTTTACCACTAAGACAAGTCTCATTACTTAAAACCCATGTGATTCTTTTCAATTTTCATAAGGTTACAAACAATTAATCAATTAATTGCGCTTTGAATTGGTGTTAAATACCAACAATGATAAATAACTTCACTCTCGAAAATATTTGTACATGCACTTTAGTTATACTTTAACCGATATTTGTTTTCCTGAAAGGAAATACTTTAAACGATATTAAGTGCCAACGATGACATTCCGTTTCCCATAGTAAAATTGGGAGCGCACAAAAATGGCAGCTCACATAGTCGTACCATGCTACCATGACTCCTCTCTCATACCATTTTTTTTTTGAAATAATCATACGTGGACATTTGTAACGGTCAAAAAATTCACTCCAAACGGAACTTGTAACGCCGTCATCGCGTATCATCTCTCACTTACACATCACAAAATTCAAACGCTCCGTTAACGGCCATTTTCAGCTCCTTTCACTCTCCATTGTTCCATATTTTAACCTAAAAAACCCTCTAAATCACAGAATTCTCTCTCTAGTCACTGTATTGTATTCTCTCTAAATCATCGCCATTTGCTTTCATATTCTTCAGGCTTTTATTCTGCTGCCGGCATTAAAATTCCACTGTAAGTGAAATTTTTTTATGAAATATATTCTGTGTAAGGTTGCATTTATCATTTTCTATTAATTAGCGATTATTATTTTATTTTAATTTTCCTAATCTGGCTTGTAAAAATTTCCTATTTTTCCCATTTCTACTTGAAATATGCTGATTTAGGTCCGGAAATGAAAATTCAATCTAATGTGATTTGACTGATTCAATTCTTTGCGGCAGGGGAGAAGAAATAAGGTTTTGAGATTTGGAGAGTAAGTGACTGTAAAGTATGGAGCCTTCACACAGAAGGGGAGGAGGAATTGTGCCTGTATCTCCGTCACATACTCCACGGTCCAGCGATAAGTCAGTGAGAGATCTGAGATCAGTTGAGGGAAATATGAGCGGGAAGCATGATAAGGATAAAGGCGTCAATGTACAGGTGGTAGTGCGCTGCCGGTGAGTTAAATCAGTGTGTTTTTGTTTAAATTATCCTTGGTGATTTAATGGATTGTGAAATTGATAACCACTCTCCAATTTTCTATATAGGCCATTGAGTGATGATGAGAAGAAGTTGCACACACCTGTTGTTATTTCTTGCAATGAGAACAGAAGAGAAGTTTCTGCTGTTCAGAATGTTGCCAATAAGCAGATTGATAGAACTTTTCAATTTGATAAGGTTTCCCACTTTTACCTTCTAATATATCTCTCAAATAATCTTTTTTATCTCAATCATAAGTATTAGCCCGAACCTACTGTAAAATAATGAGATAATTAAACACGGGAAAGATTTGATAATTAATCTCATTTTCGAGTTTCAAGACTGGTTTTTGCATACTCTCCTGACTCCTGCGTTTCATGTTATGTTATTGAATTTCCATACTTCTTATCCTTTTTGGTCTATTCAGAAGTGAATATATTTCCGTACATCACGTGTTTAGGTCTTTGGTCCATCATCCCAGCAAAAAGATTTATATGACCAAGCAGTGTGCCCCTTGGTGTATGAAGTTCTAGGAGGCTATAATTGCACCATATTTGCCTACGGGCAGACAGGAACTGGAAAGACTTACACAATGGAGGGTGAAGCAAGCAAAAAGGTCTGGTCATATTTGGATAGCATTTTCTATTAATGTTTGTCACTACGTGCTGATAATTTGACTTTTCACCCATTTAGATTGGGGAATTTCCAAGCAATGCAGGTGTTATTCCAAGAGCTGTTAGACAGATTTTTGATATATTGGAAGCTCAAAATGCAGAGTATAACATGAAAGTAACATTTTTGGAGCTGTACAATGAGGAGATAACAGATCTCTTGGCACCAGAAGAATATGCCAAATTCACAGATGATAAATCCAAGAAACCAATAGCACTTATGGAGGATGGTAAAGGTGGAGTTTTTGTTAGAGGATTGGAAGAGGAGATTGTAACCAGTGCAAATGAAATATATAGAATCCTGGAGAAAGGTTCTGCTAAAAGGAGAACGGCGGAGACCCTTCTAAACAAGCAGAGCAGCCGTTCTCACTCTGTGTTCTCTATTACAATTCACATTAAGGAGTGCACTCCAGAGGGAGAGGAGATGATCAAATGTGGCAAGCTCAATCTTGTTGACCTTGCTGGCTCAGAGAATATTTCGCGTTCTGGAGCTAAAGAGGTCAGGAATCACATAGCATCATACTACTGCTTAGTTCTTGTGCTTGATTCTGTGTATGGTTAGGGGTTCATGGTAGATGTAATTTTTTTATTCCGGAACAAGTGATGTGCATTTTGAAAACATGTTTAGCAGTACTATACCAGGGTTGCTGAGTTTTTTTTTTTTTTTTCTGGTTTATTTTTTTTTAGGGAAGAGCAAGGGAAGCAGGTGAGATCAACAAGAGCTTGCTGACACTTGGACGAGTCATAAATGCTTTGGTTGAGCACTCTGGTCATATCCCATATAGGTATAGGTTCCTTTATCATTTTCTTAGTTGTGTTATACTAGTGAAGATTGTTTTTGAACTAAGTAAATATGTCCATATGTGAAATATGTTTTCAAATTCCAGGGATAGCAAATTGACGAGGTTGCTAAGAGATTCCTTGGGAGGGAAAACAAAGACATGTATAATTGCCACAATATCTCCTTCCATTCATAGTTTGGAAGAGACACTCAGCACTTTGGATTATGCTCACCGTGCTAAGAACATAAAGAACAAACCGGAGGTCAGTAGTCTTTGCCACCTTAAATAATATAAATGGATGTATCTATAAATGCCACACTCATAAGTCGTAATTTTGCTTCCATGTTTCGTTTCTATGAACCAGTTGCTTAAAATTGTGTGGTTATAATCTCAGGTCAATCAGAAGATGATGAAATCTGCACTAATCAAGGACTTGTACTCCGAAATTGACAGACTGAAGCAAGGTTGTGTATTGTTCTCTCCCGCTCTAGTCTCTTTCCGTGTATGTAAATGCATCTATGCACCCAGCCTTTTTATTTCTGTTGGGATGAGTTCTACAAGGAAAATTTAGGCTTTGTTCTTTGTAGCTAAAATGTTAGTTTTTTAGGAAAAGAGAGATTTTTTTTGAAATTTGTGGTGGAGAAGGGGAGAAAGATTATAGAGAATTGTGTAAAAGTGAGAATATGTGGTTGGGTGTGAGTTTGAATTATTGAGTTTTTTAGTACTCAAAAAATAATTTGTAGAGAACGAGGAGTAAATCTCGGGCAGCTTATTTTCTTGATGACTATAAAGTTCCTTACCACAATTTTACATTCTAAAGAGGTGTATGCTGCAAGAGAGAAGAATGGTGTCTATATACCCAGAGATCGCCATCTCCTGGATGAAGCAGAAAAGAAGGTTTTCACTTACTAGTCTAACAGTGAAATGTATTTGCGCAAGAGGCCTCGACATTCAGATACATGAATATATCTGTTTCTCGCAGGCAATGTCTGAAAAGATAGAGAGAATGGAACTTGATCTGGAATCTAGGGACAAGGTACCATTAACTTTATCTATATAGCCCACCAAAAAATATATTCTATGATAGCTATTAAGATTCATCCATTACTAAACTTCATTCTTTAACCAGCAACTGATGGAGCTCCAAGAACTGTACAATTCTCAGCAACAGTTGGCTGCGGAATTAAGTGGTAAACTTGAAAAAACTGAGGTATTTCATTTTTAATCTGCCTTATCCAAAATAAGATATCTTTTTAGCTTCTGAGATTTCAGTCAGTAACTATTTATTTGTTTTTGTCTATCATAATCCAGAAAAAGCTACAGGAAACTGAGCATTCATTGCTTGATCTTGGAGAGAGACATAGACAGGCAAACATCACAATAAAAGAAAAGGAATACCTGATATCCAATTTACAAGAATCTGGTAGGTTTTATCCCTTTCATATTGTCCAGCATTTTCATAAATTACTCATATTCATGTTTGCCTATGTCATCATGTATTTCTTATGTATTGCAACCAGATCATTTCTGTTGTGCCCTATGTTTACACATGTTTTTGCATATTCACCTCTTTTTTTTTTTCTTTTTTTTTTTTTGCATTTAGAGTTCAGTATGACACAGTTGGGCATTGATATAGTTGATATTCGTTAGCATACAGGAGCCATATTCTCTATATATGCGGTTGATGAATATTAAATGTATTTTAATTGATATTACCACAAGTCCAGCATTTGGAAACCTCAGCTTAGAAACATGAATTTATGTTATCTAACGACAAAATTGAGTCTTGTTTAATATCCGTTTATCAGATGATAATTAATTAAATAAATAAATAAATAAAAAATAAAATTCAGCGATAAGCCCCCTCTCTTCTTCCTGAAATTGTTGGCTGTAGTGATGGTTGGTAGTATGGTGTGTGATTTGATCAGCTGAGACATAGCTATACTTGAGATCATGTTCATTTCTAATCTCCACATCCTTGTTCTAAAATGTTATTCAAGGTTTATCCCCAAACCAAAAGTGCCTTCCTCTAATGCCCTAATTTTGTTGATAAAGGAGACAGATTCTTATGAGAACTTACAGGTTATCTGACTTCACTGACTAGTTCCAGAATCCTACAACTGACAATAGTTTTCTCCAACCTGTTTGCATATGAAGTAGATACAAGGCTTCTTTTGTTACATTAGCCATTGGGTATCCATTATGATGTGATAGGTGTATAACTTATCTTTGTGTCACTTTCTATCAGAGAAAGCTCTGGTCAAGCAGGCTCTTCAGCTTCGAGCAGAACTTGAAAATGCTTCATTGGATGTGTCCAGTCTGTTAAGTAAAATAGGTTCGCACGTCACTCTTGTAATAATTGAGATTCTATGGCTTTTTTGTTGAAGAGACTAACTGTCCTTTGCTATTTTCATGTATGGAAATTTCTAGAGAGGAAAGACAAAATAGAAGACGACAACAAAATTCTCATTCAGAAATTCCAATCCCAATTAACTCAGCAACTTGAGATCTTGCACGACGCCGTGGCAGCTTCAGCTACACAACAAGAATGCCAACTGAAGGCACTGGAGGAAGATATGCAGTTATTTGTATCCAAAAAAACTGAGGTATAACTCATTTAGACAGAAATTTTGGCTTTACTGTTAGCACTGTTTACCATCTACTGTGATTCTAATAGGCTGCTGAAGAGCTTCGAGGTCACCTAGAAAAACTGAAAACAATGTATGGTTCTGGAATCAAAGTTTTAGATGATTTAGCTGGGGAACTTGAGGGCAATTCAGGGTCATCTTTTGGTCATCTGAATTCTGAAGTTTCCAAACATTCCTTGGCTTTACAAGAGGTGAGAATTTATTAACATTGCTTTGTGAAGGAGATACTCACTCTCAATCTCAAGCCTTTAAATGATTTCGGATATATGATTGCAGCTCTTTAAAGACATTGGTTTTGAGGCTGAAACTTTACTTCATGATCTTCAAAATAGCCTGCAAAGTCAAGAGGCAAAATTAAGTGCATACGCTCAACATCAACGAGAGGTTAGGCTTTCGCTTAACTAAATCTGTGAAATTGTAGTTTGTCATGCCGAACCGATAAGGATGCTGACATTTCCTTGTAATTTCCAGGCTTATACAAGGGCAATTACAGCCACGAGATCAATTTCCCAAATTACTGTCAACTTTTTCCGGACTTTAGACGCCCATGCTTCAAAATTTGGTGAAATGGTGGAAGAAGCACAGACAACTACTGATGAAAAATTATTTGAACTTGAAAAGAAATTTGAGGTGATTAGACTCCATCCAAAAACATTTCTTTTCCTTTTTCAGTTTATCTTCCATCTAAAATTCTCTTTTGCTTTACTTTGTCTAATATGCTTAACATTATTCTTTCTGAACTCATCATTTTACCTCAGGAGTGTTCTGCCCATGAAGAAAGTGAACTCCTGAAAAAAGTGGCCGAGCTTCTTGCTGCCGCGAATTCTAGGAAGAAAAAACTGGTAATGGAATCTGTCAAAAGGAACGTGCAGATATGTCTTCTGCTGCTAATAAATGTCTAATTCTATTGATCTAAGCATCAAATGATTTTTCCAACATTCTGCAGCAGTATCTGAGGGCATCATGATAAACAGAAAAACATATAAAAAATAATAATAAAAGAAAAAATAATATGCGAAAGCGCAGAATTTTAGATAAATAGTTACCATAACGAGGTATGTAGCTCATATGGTGATGCTAAGCCCCAAGAGTCCCACTAGTCAAAAAGTGTTTAAAATATGAAAGATTTGCCATTGTATTATTGGGAAAGGCACACTCTAAGCACTAAACATCCCTTTAAGTTTTAGCTAGAAAACTTGTATTGCTATAAAGTTGAAGCTATGTCATGGTTGTCTCCGGGGGGGGGGGGGGGGGGGGGGGGGGGGGGGGGGGGGGGGGGGGGGGGGGGGGGGGGGGGGGGGGGGGGGGGGGGGGGGGGG
>CAVNYN010030366.1:12731-25679 GCA_963692815.1 Nyctanthes arbor-tristis
ACCAACCCCCCCCCCCCCCCGACCCCCCAAAAAAAAAGAAAAGGGAGGAAAAACTAGCATTTATTATAAAAACTCTCATTTCTATAAGATCTTTACTTCAAAAAATTATAACTTTTCTTAGGCTAACCAAACCTTCACTCATTCCCTAGGTGTTCTTGATGGAAAATAATTTAATTTGCTCAAATCCACGTGTATAGGACAAGTTTCTTTGATCCTACGTTCATTCTACCTTAGTCAATCCATTGATTATGAGGGGTGATTATCAACTATTTATCCTATCTTTGTTGCTTTTGTCCTAGGTTCAAAGTGCAATTAGTGAACTGCGAGAAAACGCAGCAAGTAGAACTAACAGACTAAAACAAGAGGTTTCGGTTATGCAAGACGCCACTTGTTCTACCAGAGATGAGTGGACAATGTATATGGAGAAGGCTGAAACCCATTATCTTGAGGATACTGCTTCAGTATCTAGTGGGAAAGAAGATATGGGAGGTGTTATCCACAAGTGGTAAGTTATTCAAATCAATTATAGTTTTCTTTTCTATTTAATCATGTCATCATTTCACCCTTGGAAAAGTTTACCCTGAGAAGAAACCATCGACTACATGAACACTTAATAAATGACTTTTTAAATGGCATCTCATATGAGTTTACAATTAATTCTGCAGTTTGGAAAAGGCAAAATTGGGTGGACAGCAGTGGATCAAAGCTCAAGAATCCTTGCATAGCTTAGAGAAGAAAAATGTTGCTTCTGTGGATGAACTAGTTAGGTTAGTTAATAATTCCCTGGTTTTTAAACTTCAGTGTCGATCATACACATTTTTATTATATATATGTTCATGTACATTTACCTACTTCACATTTCCTCCAGAGGAGGAGTAGACACCATTCAAGCCTTGCGGGGACAATTTTCTTCTGCTGTGTTATCTGCAATGGAAAATGCAGACAATGGAAGCAAGAATCTGCTCTCGTCTATTGATCGTAAGCCATCCACTTTGTCTATTTGCAATTTGTATTTAAGCTCCACCATACTTTTGGTCCATTTATGGCACACTTGAATACAATTGCATGAAGTAGATGTACAAGCAGCTAAAATTTTATTCGACATAGTGTGCAATTCGTGGTAATAAACTATTCATCATAGCTGGAATATCTAACTACGAAAGCCATGCAGGTTCATTACGGCTTGACAATGAGGCATGTAGCAATCTTGATTCCATGATCGTTCCTTGTTGCGGAGACCTGAGGGAGCTGAAGAGTGGACACCATCACAAAATTGTGGAAATTAAAGAAAATGCAGGAAAATGCTTGTTAGAAGAATACATGGTAAGATAATATAACAATCTAGGAAATAAAATATGTGCCTGACAGTCTTACTTTCATCTGCCCTTGTTAACAATTCCTTGGCAGGTGGATCAACCGACATGTTCAACACCGAAGAAGAAAACCTTTAACCTTCCTAGTACTGCCTCTATAGAACAACTTCAAACTCCATCTTTTGAAGAATGGTTAAAGACATTTTGGGACTCAAAATCACCGAAGCAGGTAAATGGAGATGCAAAGCATATTATAGAGGCTCTGCATTCCTTAAAAGACTCCCGAGTTCCCTTCACTGCTATCAATTGAAGTTAGTGAAATGCAAGTGATATTTATTGTAAATGTTGTACGAGGTTGAGCAGATTGTGAATTGAATCCCAGAGATTATTATTGTAACAAAGTTTTTCCTTTTTCATGCAATATATTAGGCATCATAGCCCATTTCTAGGGATCAGATAGAATTTCAGTTCTTTGAAATTCTTCTGACGATAAAAGGTGAAAATTTCATTATATTACACCAATTGAATTCGTCTTCCTTAATGCAATTTTTGACCAAAGAACATATTGTTTTGAATATATAATCAATGATAATTATCAATAACGTAACACTTTACTGAATGACTCTACTAGTGATTCAGTAAACTATTACATTATATAGTGATAAATATCATCAATATTTATCACCATCAAATATGTTAAATACTTGTGAGAAGTCAAGCGCAACCAATGTGAGTTACTTAGAGCTTCTCCAATGCTCCACCATTCGTTCCAGTATCTTTGGCTTTCAAAAGTTAAAAGAGACTGTTGGGGTGCTGTGGCACCTTGTCACGCAAAAGGCACTGTGAAATTAAAAAAAAAAAGCACCCAATGCTTCCTTTTGCAAGGGAAGTCTATAAATAAAATATTAATTAAACATTGAGAAATGGGGGAAGAAAGATGTGACAGAAATTAATTAAAAAAATGTATGAAAGGCGTCCATCAAAGCTGTCTGCAAGTTTTGGTTGCTGACATGTCATGTGAAGGGTGTCCACGTCATTTGCATTGGAGTGGATTGTGTTTTAATTGGTTCCTCATAAACACAACAGAGAAAAATGGAAGCAAGGATCGAAGAGCTTTTAAGACTCTTATTATATACATGGCCACATTGTGCACATGTAAGTATGCTTGTCGATGTTAAAATACGAGATTGCCATTCTTACATATGCACAAATGAGTTACCTAAGAAATCATCAAGTTAAAAGTCGCCGTCATTTTATATAAATAATATAAATAATTAAAGATTGCAACGTTTGCAGCGACGTGTCGCCTCTATAACTCTCTGCAACTACATCAGTGACATCGGGACAATACATAGACACATCGATTTGTGCTAACGTTGTCGTTAATTGATCTCTAGTACCAGTATAGATAAAAAGCATTGTTTCAATCTTAAATCAGTTTCCTTGCCTAGATCCACTGCCAGATGCTCCTGCATTTGGATCATATGGATAAGGACCAGGTCCATATGGAAAAGGAACTACTGATGCAGAAGAAGAAGCCCCCATACTTTCAGTTCCACTGCTAAATGCTCCTGTGTTTGGACTTGGATAGAAAAAACTAGGAAAATTATAAGGGTTTGGTAAACTTCCTCCTTGAGGAACCATTGGTGCAGAAAAAGAAGAACCCCCCATATTTCCAGTTCCACTGCTAAATGCTCCTGCGTTTGGATCTGGAAAAAAGCCAAGATAATAAGGATTTGGTAACATTCCTCCTTGAGGAACCACTGGTCCAGAAAAATAAGATCTTCCATGTCCACCGCTGGAGCCCCCTGCATTTGGAAGAAAACCTGGATTTACGTAAGTGTTTCGAACCACAGGTTCAAAAGAAGAATCCCCTGTATTCCCAGCTCCACTGCTAGATCCTCCAGCATAAATTGGAAGAAAACCTGGATTTACATAAGTATTTTGAAAGCTTCCTCCTGAAGGAACCACTGGGGTAGAGGAAGACTCCCCTGTATTTCCAGTTCCACTGCTAGATCCTCCTGCATTTGGATCTGGATTTGGAAAGAGCCCAGGAACATAGGTGTTTGGAGAACTTTTTTCAGGAGGAACCATTGATGAAGAGGAAGCAGAGAGTTCTTTGATTCTTTCTCCTACTTGATTTTTGACATTCAGCAAAAAAGACTTGAGTTGTTGAACTTGTTCTTTGTTGAGTTCTTCGACAGGTGCTTCCCACCAACCTTTGACAGTGCGATTTTCCTCGATTTCATTTAAGCGCTTGGCTCGTTTCTTTTCGACCTCGACTTGTTGATAGATCTCATCGAGTTTCTCATTGAGTTGGTTAATTTGTCCTCGAACATATTTCTCATAAATACTATTAGCATCATTTTCTGGTTGTTGTCGATTATGATAACGATCAATAACGGTTTCCATAGTTGGATGGAAAAATGAAAATGGCTTACCGGTAGGAGAAAATATGATAATACCGATATCAATGTCACATAGAGTACATAATTCACTAGCCTTTTTTAGTAATCCTCGACGCCGCTTCGAGAATGTGGCGTAACGACTGTCTTCATTCTCAATCTTCTCAATGGCAATCCTTTGGCGGCCCCTTGATGTCCTTCTTTCCATTTCTTTAAGTGCTTGCAGGAAATATTGGTTTCTTGTGCATTGCCAAGTTCTGCTTGCTTGATATTTATAAGAGAAAAATTAAGTGCTTTACAACTATACCTTCCATGTTTTGGGAAATTAATTCATCAGCAATAAACCTATTTAGGAATACTTTCTAATGCAATAATTGAAAGTCAAATAACGAAAATCTATTTAAAAGATTTTATTTTAAATTCTACTAGGAACCCAATTTTATTTATATAATTATTATGCATGATTTTGTTTATCTATTTATTTTACCATTGATTATTACATATGTGGTAGCATCCTTTTTGTCTCCTTGATGTTCAGATTTCCCCCTTTTTCTTTCCACTCCCTGAGTCCTATTATGCTGCCATATGAGCCATATATTATGACATCATATTTGCTATATGACATGTATAGTGTATGGTTATATGGTGTTAGATCAAAATCAATCTTTTAATTCATTTAATCTTTTTAAAGCACTATCATAAGTCGCATTCTAATTGACATACGTGTGTATATGTTCACTCAGTTTCTGCACATGTATGCATGCATGTTTTTACTTCTAATCCACATTTTTTAACCACTCGTATCATAGGAATCAATAAGAGTTTCTTCATAAGACTTAAAAATCTAATTCACCTTGCTATATTACGTATTTCCTATAATCCAAACTGGCTAGTTATAGAAAGTAATTCACCAATGAGATAACGAAATAATGTTACAATAAATTTTATACCAAATGGATAGTGTTTTATATATTCCCCTATTTTTATTATTTCCTCTACTAATTTAACTTGCACTTCTAACTAATATACAACACATATATAAAATGTCGTTCTTTTAGCGACCATTGTGCTAGTTCGTAGTGTTTGAATCTGATTTTTTTTTTTTTTTTGACATTACAAGGGGATTGTAGGGGAATAGAATCGAACTCATGAACAATGAGATAAACAACTAACACGGATGCTACTAGACTACAAAGGTCTTAACAGTGTTTGAATTTGATTATTTGCCCCAAATTATTATTACAAAAATTATACTCTCTCCGTCCCAAAAAGATATTCCTCATTTCCTTTTTTATCCTTCCCAAATTATATTCCCCTTTTCTAAGTTAATTTTTTTTTCAATTTTCTAATATGCTTTCATTTACTGTGCATAGTAATCAATAATAAAAAATAACTAAAGTGAAATAGTAAATGAATCAAAGTCTATATTAGGAAATATATTGTTAAATTATATATTTCCAATAATATTAAATTATGTTTTCAATCTGTATGAAAAATAAAAGAGGAATATCTTTTGAGGACAGAGGGAGTACTACTTGCCATTTGAATTTTTTTTTGTTTATACGAAGGGGACATATGGGTGGGTGGGGTTCGAAATCATGGCATCTCGCCTGAAATGTAAGTATCTATCCATTCTACTACAATTCGAACTACACTTACCATTTGATTTGATAACGACCACTTAATTACATTTACACTTGCACATTTCAAGTTCCTTTAATTCTCCACCACTTATACCTCTCTCCTCATTTTCAATGAAAATCATGGAGTAATTATAACGAAGGGAGAGATTATTAGTGGAGAATTAAAGAGTTTTGATATGCATGAGTGTAATTAGTCGTCGGGTGGGTAGAAACTTTAATTTTGTGATGATCTGGGGTAGAAACTTTAATTTTGTGATGATCTGGGGCAATAATGAGATTCAAACACACAATTAAGGCAATATATTAGGAACTAGCTAGGTATTCTTGAGTTTTTTTTTTTTTTAAATTTCATTAGGTACTTCCTACTCGATTTCAATTGTATATAGGTGTTCACGTGAAATATGAATGAATTTGTACACCTTATTCAATAGCAAGCTTACTATACATCTAATATTTCCTTTTAGAAAAATGAAACGTTTAAGTGACCAAAACAATCACAAATTGAAAGCCCTTTCTCCATAAAATCGCAAAAAAAATGGGGCCTGCCAAAAATTTTTGCAAATTGAAGGAACTAAGTTCGTTTGTAGCATAGAAGAATGGCAAATTTGTCAACAACTTAATTCATCCTAAAACCCTAATTTCAATTTCAAGTCTATAATTAGTGCTTCTACATCAGAATGACAAATTTGGCATTTCACAGTTCACCACAGCAATTTAATTTGGCATCTCTATTTACTATATATTTTGTTGGAGACGATTAATTTAACTGCAATATGTAGAAAAAGAGGCTCGGTCGGTTTGTACCAGTTGGAGATGGTCTAACTAATACGCTCCTTCACAAGAGAGAGAGAGAGAGAACAAGCATGCTCGTACAAGCATGCAAGACGCATGTAAAAAAATAAATCACTCATAATATTCCGCACATTGCATGTGTTTTTGTTTGTGTTTCACATATCTCCACACGAATGATCATAAAAATAAAAGAAAGTTATTTTGTTCGTGAGACTTACAAATCTAATTCACTAGTGCTAGATGATTCTAAGTTATGGGACACTTATTGTTGACTCATTATTACAATGAATCAATTTTAAATAGTTCCTCATGTATATTTTAAAAAAACTAGCTAGTTCTTCATGTATCTGAAATTTAGTGGTCGTTTTTGAATTTCAATAATTGAAACATGCATCAGTAAATTTTTTTTTTCAATTCTATTATTAATATTATTATCATTATTACTATAATTTAGATATATTTTGTTAAAATGCGACATTCTTTTAGTAGTAGTACATCAATTACAATTAATGTTGTAAAAAAAAAGTGACATCATTTTATTAGAATTAATCACAATGGTTGACTTTTCGATTATACAATATGTAACTCGTAATAAGTGGATATCTGACGATAATGATTAATGACCGTATAAGTGATTTTCTCCTCTACATGCTACATATGTTTAAAAAAGAAAAAAAAGGGGGGAAGAAGAAGTCATAAAAGACCGCTTGTCCATTGAAATCTCCAGTATTCCAATTTTCTTCACAAATTATCTCATTGTTACAATTTTATAGTTAGATTTCCCAGTAACTACATTACTGTAAACATCCAGAGAAGTTGAAAAAATGAATTATTGATCTTTGCATTAGTCAGTTTTTAGGAAAATGATTTATTCATTATTATTCAGTACTTAATTGTCTACTCTTCTTCTTGTTTGTTGTTTACAGTGTTAATTTTCATTATTCAGGTTCAAAATGCTGTAAGTTTTTTACTTTCACTATATATAGGGAAAAATCTTGTAAAGATACCTCAACCCGACATTTTTATGGTTTTGACTGCATGTGAAAAATTAATTAAAACACTTAATACGTCAAAACTTGGAAAACATACACTACACCCTAAGATTTTGATAGTGTCAATTTAAAGGCGATTGCAATTTTTTATCTAATTACAAAAGAAATTTATCTTACACAAGGTTATCAATTATCTTAAATATAGTTAAAAATTAACATTACAGATAACAAAATGTTCGATGGATGATCACTCGATCGAGGAGACATAAGTGATGACTTATCCTCCTCCGACATGTTCCCTTAATATAATGGGCTACCAAATGTCGATGTAATTAATTCTCATTGGTCAGGTTTAAGGCCATTAGATCGCATCTAAGAATGATTCTATGTGTGGTTTATAAAAAAAGGACAACTTTAGAAATATCCACACAGTTTTTCTATATAAAAACCATTATAACAATCTCTTTCTTCAAACATATACCATATTGTTACATAGGTACAAAAAGTATCATCTGGATTTATGTTGTCATCTTTGAGTCGAAATTTATCTGCATTATCGTCTTCATTTTAAATTTTTTAAAATTATCCTCTTGACTTGAAAGTATTTATAAAATTCATGCCAATGGAACCGGCGGAAAGAAATTACAGGAAATTTTCCAGGAAAGTTGCAAAGGTCAATGTCTCAATGAATTTGTTTGCATGCATAAATGTCGGACTTTGTAACATATATGATGCGTGTGTGGAATTTTTATTGATACAAAAAATGAGAGTTTTCCGATTTAACATATGATGCGTGTGTGGAATTTTTATTGATACAAAAAATGAGAGTTTTCCGATTCTTTTCCACATCAATTATTATATTATTCATCAAACAAAATGTATAAATTAATTTGTTGGGTTATATTATTTGATTTTCTCTAAATCCAAAAGCGAATTCTGAATTCCATGATCCCTACATGTGAATTTTCAAGTGTAACGTATCGTGACTCTTAAGTCTTAAGAAGCTAAACAAATCAAATAAATCAAGGTCTCATTAGTAACCATAGACGAAATATGAAAATGTTTTTAAGAAAATATAGAATTCGGTTAAATCAATTATAACAACATATTTGATAGGATTCATTTATACTGCATAAATTTTGACCACTTATATTCAAAAAATCTCTTTTTACTTTTAAACAAAAATAGTTTTGTGAACAGGGTTAGAAAAATTTTTCCAATTCCCTGAAGTACTGAAAAAATAAAATCCTCTACGAGTTCCAGGTTGTGCAACAAATTTTTTTTTTTAATAAGTATTTATATATTTAATTTTTAATATAATAAGTACTATAATATGTTACTATTAGCAGCTTCCTCTTCGTTTACCATAAACAATTGAATTCAAACACCTCCACACCTGCACACACGGAATGTGGAAGAGGGGCAATCAGCAATGGAGTTGGAATTTTTTTATATATATATTGGTTGCTTTCAACTCAACCCAACTGGGATTTTTGGTCTCTGCGTTTCTCACGCATTTTCAAATTTCGATTATTGCTCGGTTTATCCTTGAATCAAGGTGAAATTTTCAATCATTTTTATGATTCTGATCCGTTTTATCTATTCATTCTTCCATTTATGATTGCATTGCTTCGTTTTCCATGAATGGTACTTCTTGCTTTCTCCATTAGTGGGCTTGTATAATTTTGAACAGTACTTGTTTATGCTTGACTTGGTCAATTGATTTTGTGCTTAATTGAATTTGATGAAATGGGTTCTTGTTATGAAGTGTAGATTAAGAATTCCTTTAATTGGTTACCAGTGTTTGGTTTAATTCTAATGATAATGCAAAACTCTGTGCATATAAAACTTATTTGTCTTCCTGGAATTCTTAGTTTTGATAGTTTGGGTGACTTCTCTTGATATGGTTAGCTGATTTCTAACCACAAGTCTCTCTTTGCAGTTCTTTATTGTGTCAAATTGAATTCCAAACAACATGGGAATATCATGTTCATGCCCATTTTCCGCTTACAGTGACTTGGAAAATGGTGTTGAATCTGTCATGGTGGAATCAATCAACTTTGGCAATGATGAAGAGAAGACTCTGGCCAGATTAGTCAGCTTCAATGGCCGAGATCCTGAACTCAAAATATCACGATCCATGGGTTCTGGCAAAATGTTGCTGGAAGTATCTGTTAGCTTTCGGACAAGGGAAGGCTGCTTATTGGATATCGAAGCAGAAGGTCCATCATGTGCTATGAAGGACAATGAGATGGTTAATCAATCATGTGGATTAGATTGCAACATGGATCAACTAGATGATTCTGCTGCTCAAGCTGAGCAGAGTTGGTATGTTTTTATCATCTCTGGAGAAGCTTTCCTGTTTATAAACTTAATAATTATTTTTTTAACTTATTCCCGATTTAACCTTTTATCAACTGCAGGATGAATCTGTTAGAGCTTGTAGAACTCAATTACAATTCGGTGACATTCTTTGATCTTCAGAAGAACGAGACTCCTATTTCACGCTGGTCAAGAGCAGGAAAGATAGCTGCCAAGGTAAAGTAGATCAAAATTTTTACCTGCCTAAGCCTTTTCTACTTCTCTTTTTAAAAACTTCACATGCTCGAAATTATTTTTATGCAGGTTGGGAAAGGATTATCCAAGAATGAGAGAGGTCAGAAACTTGTATTAGAGCATTGGCTTGAGGCAGTAAGTTAATTTAACTTAACTTTTCTCTCTGTATTCAGCATTTCTGCTTGTTTTCCCTGTATTCTGATTTTTAATTTCCATACAGATCGATGTGCAACATCGTTATGGGCACAATCTTCGATTGTACTTCATGGAGTGGTATCATTCTTCAACACGGGAACCGTTTTTCTACTGGTAGTTTTTCATATCTTCTTCAGAAATCAATAACCATTCATTTCCTTTTTATATGGAAAATCAAGCATATAACATGGCAGCCCTTGATTTGATTGTAATTATGGCTATTTTCAAAATGTAGGTTGGATAGAGGAGAAGGGAAGGATCTAGATCTCGTGGAAAAATGCCCAAGATCAAAACTGCAAGAGCAGTGCATCAAATATCTGGATCCTGTATGTTCTTTCATCTCTATGGTGTTTCTGAATAGAGGGCAATGAAAAACACTTGATTTACTTATAATGAAGTTTCATGCTCATGTCATGTCTGATTGCCTGTGGCTTACATGAAACTTTGCAACAAGTAAATATAACAGTGTCGTTCATCCTTTACCCCTGTGGTTTTTGTGGCAGTAGGTGATTTCTTACTCAATTGTTTGGTATTCTACCACAGATGGAAAGAAAGGCTTATGAAGTTATGGTGGAAGATGGGACGCTATATTACAAGCAGAGTGGGATACTTCTTGATACCACTGGGGAACCAAAGGGTGTCAAATGGATTTTTGTGCTCAGCACCTCTAAGACATTATTCATTGGCCCAAAAAGAAAAGGTGCATTTCATCACTCTAGTTTCTTGGCTGGCGGAGCCACATCTGCTGCAGGGAGGATTGCTGTTGAGAAAGGCATCATCAAAGTATTATTCTTGTTTATCCATCTCTTCATACTTTAAAACATGGTTTCATTGTTAACATGGTTAATTAAAAGGTTCAAATTTTGTATTTTCACAGGCAGCCTCACCTCTCAGTGGCCATTATCGACCAACTGAAGAAAATTTCCAGGATTTTCTATCATATCTTGGGGAGAACAACGTCAATGTCACAGAAATTAAGGTACAGAAACCGAAATCATTTATATATTTTCCTTTTAGTTCAATTTGTTTGAGAGATCTAGAGTTGGGCATCTGGTTCAAAACTCACCAACCTATTGATTCAAAGAATTGATGGCTTGGATTAAGATGTCTTTTTGTAGCTCAAATGGGGTAAGTTTTGAGGCAGATGAGATCTTTTGACCAAAGTTTGGGAATTAGCAAGCCATGTAGTTTAAGATTTACTTTCAATAAAAAGTCAGCCATATAAACACATTTGGTTGTTCATGTCCTAAGCTTGGCTATTGTTGACGCATTTTCTTCATTTTCCTCTCTTTTTTACTTCCTAATATAGGACATAATTCATGAAATTAACTTTCATGGTGTTGCAGAAATCAATGGATGAAGAAGAACCAGATGGGCCAAAGGGTGGTGTTCTCTTGAGAAATAATTCATTCGATAACTTTCCAGATGAGATATTGGTGATACAAGATGCTGATATAGAAGACTCAACTGTGGAGAAAGTAGTTGATGCTTCAGCAGAATTATCTTGTTCAGCACCTTCACAAGACTTGGTCAACATTCAGAAACGATGCGAGGATCATCTGTTAGACCAAATATTGTACAGAAAGAAACGTAAAGAAACGTAGTTTCAAGCTAGTATCTAACAGGATGAAGAGAAACAGCGTCTGACTTCTCTGAAACAGGTTTACCAGTACTGCACAATAAACACGCCTAGCAAGTAACTCTTCTTTGATTTATTCTTGGCTGTAAATTCTGGAAGCAAACAGGAATTCTTATTTTTCCATATTTAAATCAATTGTGCAATTTATTTATTTAAGTTCTTTCTTCACCTTATGGCTTATACAGAAATTCTTCCCGCAGTGTGTCTAAGCAGGAAATCCTGCAAACATGCAGAGAATTTTCTATATTTATCGACCAACATTAGTCAATCATTGAAAGCACACCAACATTTGTTATATAGTAAAACTATTGAATAATACTATTATGTCCCAAGACAGGACAAATTCAGACAAATGGGTTATCGTTTTATTTTCTGTACTTCATTAAATTCAACTGCCAGTACACATTTTTGTGCCACAATCTTCCTTCAAATGCAAAGAAAACCCCAATTAAATGCCTCTTTCTTTTCTAAGCACTGGCAAAATCCTTCGATGGGGAGTCCTATTCCCAAGAACATTTCATTTCTGAGAAGAAATGGAGGACTAGTACCATCCTATCAGTTTGGGTAATCACATATGGTTATCTGCAACTGAGATTCAATCACATATTGCTTCACAAAAGCCCTCCTCCACCAGATTTCAAAAGCTCTTTGGATATTCGGACAATCATCACCTCTGTTGAGGAATTTATCAAACCAGTTGAGCAAAATTGACTGTTGTTGAGGCAATGGCAGAGTGAGAATAGTCTGGCTTAGTCCCTCCTCGACCAGCTTCTTGTCAACAGCTCTAGAAGCCCGCCTCATCCATCCAAAGTCCTCGTAAAGTGGTTCCAACCATGTCGAGAGCAGAGAATACCTCGCGTCTTTTGGTACTAGAATATGTCCTCTTCCAATAGCAATACATAGCTGTGCAGTGATCTTGCTTATTTCGTGGCGATACATGGTGGGGATCTTCGAATGAAGAATAACGAGCTCCTCCTGCTTAGCCCATAACTTTACAAATTCATCACCCAGTTTTCTGTTGATCAGGATATCAACTAACCATTGAATACTTCCGCTTCTCGGGCAATCTCACCCATTAAAATCCCTCGATTTTGTGCTTTTTCATCTAAGCAAGTGGCTTCAGACAAGCAAACTATAAGAGAACTAAGACATCCATGACAAAGTTGATATAGCGTCTCTCTTGATATATCAGGCTTATCCAGAGTCTCCAGTCTAAGCAATTGAGATATCATTGTTTTCATTTCTTTCCGAGCTTTATCATTTTTGGCCTGCAACATACCAGTCGACAATTTCAAGAATACATCATCAGCTCTTGAGGAAGTTGATGGCTCTGCTATTACTCTCTGAAGCACATCATCCGTTCTTGAGCAACTGAGCTGAAGTTGACTGAGATGCGACACCACCCTTTCCTCT
>CAVNYN010030635.1:3034-14617 GCA_963692815.1 Nyctanthes arbor-tristis
CGAGATCTACACCATTGCCTACACTCTTTCCCTACACGAGCTCTTCCGATCTGGGGAACAACTTAATTGCCTAGATGAGTAAAAAGCAAAATTCCATTTCACTCTCCACAGTAGAAGCAGAATATATAGCTGTAGGAAGTTGTTGTACACAGCTTCTATGGATGAAACAGATGTTGGAAGACTATGGAATTTCACAAGATCAAGCTACTGTTTTCTGTAATAACACAAGTGTCATAAACATTTCCAAAAATCCAGTTCAACACTCTAGGACTAAGCATATTGATATGAGACATCATTTTATCAGAGAGTTGGTTGAACAGAAGTGATTGTCTTGGAGTATGTTCAGACAGAATATTAGCTTGCAGATCTATTTACTAAAGCATTGGATGCATCTAGGTTTGAAGGCCTAATAAAATAGATTGACATTTGCATACAACCTAAATAGGCTCAGCATCATAAAAAGAAAAATTGCATTACATTATACATATGTGTATATATATAAAAAGGGGGGTTTTCATTATTTGCATTTTTCGTATAGTTGTGTAATTTGTGTGTCATTCATGTTCATATTAATCAAATCACTTTATATCTGTGCAGGATATCACTGAGATACCCAGAGAATGAGGCATCTAAAGAGATCAGTCAAAACTTGTTTTCCTAATTCCATAAAGATAAACTGTATAAAAAAGGATGGAATACTTCCTGACTGCTTTGCACTATAAGAGGTATTCTGATTGGGAATTATAAATTTGATGTAGACCTATGGTCAGTATCTACACTTCTTGGCACGACATACGCGCAATAATGTCTAAGGGGCAGAGTCAGTAAGGGCAAAAGCTACCAGTCAACCAAGTCTTGAGTGCATGCAGCTACCTTTATCCTCAAAAGACAATGCTCAAAATTATAGAAAAAGTCAAGCAAGCCAAGGATTTAAAAGTTGTATTTTTTTTTATAAGAGTTGTTCAGATGATGATCGGTCTTCTTATGCATCACTCATAAGTCTCAATAAGTCAGGTCCTCACAAGGTGCAAAGTGGAATATTGAATGACCATAAAAGATAAATTCAAAAGAAATTCCAGCCAAAAATAAATTTCTTCCATTGAGAACAGTTCAGTTGATTGAATACTTTAAGGTTTGAACTTCAAAAGGTATTTTGGGAAGTATTCAATGTTAATTTAATTAATATCGGTTTATCATATTTGCATATGTTTGCCTGTGTGCATTAGCCCAGATGCATCTGGTACTTTGGCTGACGAATCAAGCAGGACGCATCTGGCTGAGATTATACTTTGTGCCGATTATAGGTAAACCGCTCTTAAAATTTCTAGCGGGCAAATTTTTAAAACCAATGTTCTGAAACTGTTTGGGTTCCCTCTTATTTGTCAAACTTTCCTCTTTTTCATCACAAACCTTAACTGTTTCTGATTCCTTCTTCTAACAATTTCCTAAATCACGCTGAAAAGTCTTTGCAAGTTTTTGTGTATTGTTTTCAAGACTTTCTCCTAATAAGAGATGGCTGGCAAAGGAAAATCTACTAGTGGTATTCGCCGAAGCAGCAGACTTTCTAAGAAATCAAGAACAGACGCAGGAACTTCTCAAGTGCCAGTGCGAAATCCTTCTCCACCACTAGTACAACGTCCGGAACCTATTCCCGAATAACCAACACCGATTGCCCAAGTTCCAATGGCAGAGGTTCCGTACTACCTTGATCCGCTGACAGCAATGGTACTGTATGTTCCACCAGAGGAACGTGATCAAGCAGAATAGATACCTAATCAACTGGCAAACCCTATTCAACAGCCACAGCCGTAACCGGAGATTCTCATTCCACCGGAAAACCCGATCACAGAACCAGAAGTACCTAATCCAGCAGTTCTAGTTCCAGAGGCTGAACCCCCTCAAAATCAGCCTGAGATCAGCCAGATGTTGTTTAGAAAGAGATTCAGGAAGAAATTCCCAATATCTAGAACATTCTTCAATCAATTTCTAGGGAACATGGAAACCTTAAAGAAATTGGGAAAAATAAAACGCATGGAGAGAAGAGCCCAGAAAAGGCTGCTATTGAAACTGCTGAGGCAGATAAAGCAACTTCTGACGAGGGTAAAGAAAAAAAATCCTCGTCGCATGCTACGAAGGATTCTGAAGAAGAAGAAGAATCTGATGATTCTGAATCCAATCAGGACATATATGAAAAATAGTAGTGAACCTTTTGGACCAACTGAGCTGCCGATTTTGAATTTTTTTATGTTTTGATATTTTTTTTTTTTACTCGCAGGACCAGAGCTCTAACTCGGCCTCAAAAGCGTTCTTGTGTTTGGGAGTTTCAGTGGTGGAGGTAGCCTTGCAAGGCTGGGTATGCACAAATTTAAAATTAAAAAAAAAAAAGTTACCGAAAAAGCTCAATAAATATGATAATTTCAGTTTTTTCCCCTTCCAAAACATGTTGCTTTTTAAAATTAATTGATAAATTAAATGTCATTTTTATATAGTCTCGCCATTTTCATAATATTTATCAAGTTTAAAAGAAATTGATTTATTACTAATTTATCACATAAATAATATGAATGTTTGGTAACAATTTAAATTAATTTAAAATTAGGTTTATTTTAAATTTTTGTTACATAATTTAAACTAGTTTAAAGTTACTTTCTCGAGGATAGTAAACCAATAAAATAATATTAAGTGACAAAAATTTAAATCAACTTAATTTTAAACTAATTTAAAATAATTATCATGAAACTTTAATTTTTTATCTTATCTTATCTTTTTTTTTTTTGGGGCAAACCTTTAGTTTCTTATCTAGGAAACTTAAGTATTGTTTATTTATTTTAATAAAGTAATTGAAAATTATATATTTCAATATTCATGTATTATTAAAGAAAAGTTTTCCTCAAAATGGAGAAAGATACATATATAAAACTAACTACTGAAAAGAAAAAATAAATAAGAAATAAATAAAAAAATGTAACATAAAACAGTAATTACAATTTACAACAATTCATGAAAAAAAGTGTAAAAAGTAGTATAAATGAGAAGAAAATGAAAATAATGTTAAAAATGGAGATAATGAAAAACCGAAAAAAAAAAGAAAAAAAAGGAAAAGAAAAGAAATAAGGAGAGAGAGTTTGAAAAAATAAGGGGAGAGAGAGACGTGGAATCTGGGAGAGTAGGAAATAATTAATAATAAAGAATAAAGAGAGAATGAAAAGTCATAATGATTTCTTGATTTTTGTGTTGGCCTTTCCCTTCCAGATCTACTCCTTCATCTTCCTCAGTTGTACAGAAGCATTTTTACAGATATTTGGAAAACTGAAAATAAAAAATTTCTGGAAAAGTTGGGTATGCACATGCAAACCCGTGCATCCCTGTAGCTCCGGCCCGGGGGGTTTTGACCCATGTCTCATACCTTAGACCAAGATGCCTTTAGGAACTGATGTGGGACACATGATCTCTACCCCTAATGACCTGACTACCTCAATCGGCAATTTGTCTAACCAAAGAGAAGTTTGAACGATGATGCCCACCTAAGCCACTGAGTTTGGCTGTAATACCGACCTATAGGACGAGGAACCCTAACTCTACCCCAAAAGTGTGCTCGTAAGGGGAGGCTCGACCCCTGCTTTATAAAGTGGACCAAGATGCATGCCCTCAAAGCCAATGTGGGATGTATCATATAGTGTGATCTGTACCATACTAGTTTTAGAAATTTTCAAGAACATATATGTGAAAAATTATGGTTCTCAAAGTTTCAAGCAAGTCAAAGTCGTGTTTTTCATACCAACACTTTTATCAATATGTGCTGATCCATCTAGACCGTTAGATTGGTATCTTTTGTCTACACCGTCCAACATGTATATATATTTGATGGAAACCGATCAGATTGGGTATGATGTATTGTTCATGTCATCTAGATCTAGGGTTTGAGTCTTTCTTGTTCTCTCTCTCTCTGAAATTCCTACTGTATGTAATTCTTTGTGAGTTGTAGTGGGTTTGAGAGGTGATTTGTGAGAGGTATCCTTAGAGTGTTAAGAGATTTGTTCTCTTACTTTGTGGGTGTGTACGGTTTGTGTTTGTAAACCATTTTCATCAGGTTAAGCAGACTTTGGAAGCGTATCCACGGCGGGTGGAGCTTCAATGGAAAGACGTAACGATTCCATTAACTTGGCATCGTGAACCTCTCCGGGGCCTTCGGGCCAAAACCCGAATCTTTGTGTTCTTTGGTTTCTGCCTACTGTCCTTTTCTGTTTTCTTTCCATACTGCTACAGTTTTGTATTACTATGCTTTGGGAGTTTTTGTGGTTCTTGGGTCGATTATCCTTACAATTGGTATCAGAGCAACCTGGGTGCTCGTTTCTCGGCCGATTGCCTTTCTGAATTTTAGGGATTAGGGTTCGGACGATCACAAGAATTTTGGGGCTTCTTCGTTCTTCCTGTATTTCTTTATTCATAAATTTCTAGACGTTTTTTAGGCCTGAATCAAAGGGCTCATTTCGTTCCTTCTTGTGTCCTTGCGTTTCCTTGGCATATTGGGGTTCAATCTTTGTGATTTTTGGGGGTTTTCTGATTCATTTTTTTGGGTTACTGCCTTCAAACGGATTTGGCTCCTAGGACGAAATAGGTTTGAATCTTTGTTGTTTTTTTTTTTGGGAATTTTCTGACCGAAACAAAGCTTCAATAGTACTAGGTTTCTTCTGCTAATTCTACACTAGTTTCAAATACAGAAGGTTCTGCTGCGGTTCTGCTTTGGGACTGCTTTAAGAAGATAAGTTTTTCCTTTTTCTTTGAG
Source organism: Nyctanthes arbor-tristis (assembly GCA_963692815.1). NCBI lineage: Eukaryota > Viridiplantae > Streptophyta > Magnoliopsida > Lamiales > Oleaceae > Nyctanthes > Nyctanthes arbor-tristis. Next base: position 7,821 of record CAVNYN010030635.1, read on the forward strand.
CAGTGTCTTTATAGTATCTGTTTTTGGACTGTGTTTTGTGATTTGTTGCTGAAATTGAGACATTCTGGGATTATTTTTCCTTTTGTCAATTGAATGTCCTTATTTCAGTTCTTTAAACATACAAGTCTAAACTCTTGATTGCAAATGATAACATTGAGTGGACTGTTGGTAATTAGTGCTTTGTTTCTGTTCTGTTTTTGGATAGAAATTTGATTTGCATTTTTGAGGCTGAAACTGGGAAGGCAGTGGCTGACTCTATTCTTGGTTGGTTGAATAATTGCTTGCTGTTTTCTTTGAAGTTATTCTGGACTTGGCTCATATCGGGTAACATCTAAACCATCTTATTACTTTCTGGTTTGATTTATTCCTAAAGAAATTTATCGAATTAGTAATTCTTCGCTGCCTTTGTCTTGGGTCTCCTGTGAGGACCCTTGAAGCTGAGGGGCTGGAATTGTAGGATTTGATAAAAGTATTTAGGAATACGACTATCGAACCTTGCATCTTTATCTTGTGCCTTTAGAATCATTTGATTAATTTCATTGATTCTTGAGACCGCGTTGACCTCTAATTCTGCAAATTAGGGACAGCTTTGGTACTTAGTTTGTGATCACTTTGTGTAACTCTTTGGGATATAATGTATGTTTGTTTGTGTAATTGCCTCTGTTTTTTGAAGTCTGTTTTCACAGTTACTGGTTGTTATTCTTGAACTTTGCATTTGATTGAATCTTTGTGATTTTTTTTGTTGTATGCGCGTTGTAATGGGGTCAATGTCTAGATTTGATATTGATGTGTGGACTGGTACGGGAGACTTTAGTCTCTGGCGCCAGAAAATGTGTGCTTTGTTGTTACAACAAAAATGTGCTTATGCTCTTGATTCTTCATTTCCCGCTGAATTTAGTGCATTTAGGCGTAAGGAGTTAGATGAACAAGCATGGAGTTTCATTTTCTTGCATTTGTCTGACAGTGTGTTAAGGAAAGTGGGTGAGACTACAACTGCTAGTCAAATTTGGTTAAAACTTGAAAGTTTATACCTCACTAAAACCATGCCAAACAAATGTTTTCTTCTGAAACAGTTTTTTGCTTTCAAATTTGATAACAATTTGAATCTTGAAGACAATATTGATAGATTTACAAAATTAACTCAAGATTTGGCAAATTGTGAAGCAAAAATTTCAGAATATCAACAAGTGATTGCTCTTTTAAATTCTCTTGGTGAAAAGTATAAAGATTTGAAAAATGCTCTTGAATATGGTCGAGAGTCTGTGACTGTTGATGAGATCACTACTGCTTTGAGAAATAAAGAGCTTGAGTTAAAAACTGAACAAAAAGATTTTGGAAAGTCCAACGCTTACTTTGTTAAAGGTAAACACTCTAGAAAGGGTAACAAAAATTCTAACTCTTCCAATTCTAAACAAAATAAGAATTTTTCTGAAAATGGAAAAAGTAAAGATTCTTCAAAAGGAAAAGGAAAGAGTGAAAAGGATAAAAAGTGTTACTACTATGGTAAAATGGGTCATTTTGCGAAAGAGTGTTTTGAAAAGATAAGAGATATGAAAGAAAACTTTAAAAATGAGGGGAAAAGTGGCTGCTGTCCAGAATAATCCTGCGCATGAAAATGGTGGTGTGTATGCTGTGACATTTTATGATCATATAGATGAATGGATTCTTGATTCTGGTTGCACTTTTCATATGAGTCCTGTTAGGGACTGGTTTTCTGATTTGACTCTTATTGATTGTGGTTCTGTGCATTTGGTGAATGAGGATGCATGTGAAATTAAAGGTATAGGAACCATGACCATTAAATTTGATAATGGGAAAACTATAACCTTAGAAAAAATCAGATATGTTCCCAATTTTAAGAAAAATCTGATTTCTCTTGGTTTGTGGGATGAACTTAATTTTGATATCAGAATTAGGAATAAGCATTGTAGAGTCATGATTAATGATTCTTTTGAATTACTCAATGTGCCTAAACTGAATGGATTGTACACTGTTCATGTTGTTCCTGTTGTTCATTCTGCATCTGTCACTCATTCTCTCAATAAGACTCAATTGTGGCACTATAGACTTGGACATATGTCTGAAAAAGGTCTGCAAATTCTATGTGAAAATGGTGCTTTTGGAAAAGATAAAATTGAGAAACTCCCATTCTGTCAGGAGTGTATCACTAGTAAACAACACCAGTTGCCTTTTAAATAAGGAGTACACAAAACTAGAAATATTTTAAAGTATGTACATGCTGATCTTTGGGGGCCTGCCCCTGTACAAACTGTACCGGTTTTAAATACTACCTTGTGATTGTTGATGATTTTTCAAGGAAAAATTAGGTTATCTTACTCAAATTAAAATCTGACACTTTTCATAATTTTAAAACTTGGAAAATACTTTGTGAAAATAAAACTAACAAAAGGGTGATAGTATTAAGAACAGACAATGGTCTGGAATTCTGCAATACTGAGTTTGATAATTTCTGTCAAGAAAATGGGATTTTAAGGCATCGAACAATGGTAAACACACCTCAACAGAATGGGATAGCCGAGAGAATGAATATGACTCTATTGAACAAAACTAGATGCATACTGTTTGGGGCAGGAATGCCTAAAATATTTTGGGGTGAAGCTGTTAAAACTGCATCTTTTCTTGTTAATAGGAGTCCTTCTACTTCAATTGACAATACCCCTGATCATATCTGGTCCGGGCACTTACCTGATTATTCTTTTCTGAAAAACTTTGGTTGTGCTACTTTTGCTCATCAAAAGCATGGTAAGTTAGAGCACAGATCCTTAAAGTGTGTGTTTCTTGGTTATGAACAAGGAACTAAGGGTTATAGACTTTGGGATTATCAAAGAGGGGGTTTTAGTTCATTGTAAGTAGAGATGTGATTTTCAATGAGTATGAAATGCCGTGTTTTAAAACTACACCAGCAGTTTCTGAAGTTGATAATACTTTGCATAGACATGGTGTGACATATTGGGATGATTTTGATAATGTGCAAAGTGATTTTGTGCCTGATACTCAGCCTGAGATGGAGCCACCTCAAGGTGGAGTTCCCAATGTGATCGTTAATGATTCTAACGATAATTCTTCTGAAATTGATGTGCAAAATGAAAATGTTGATGTTGTTGATGATCCTATTAATGAGCAAATTGTTGAACCTGTTGAAAATCCTCTTGATGACTATCAGCTCGCTAGGGACAGAACTAGGAGAAATCCTAGACCTTCTGTTAGAGTATCTGATCCTGATTTTGTGTATTCTAATTCTGTTTATCTATCTGATGTATCTGAACCTGTTACATATGATGATATGTTACTGTCAAAAAATAAAGATAAATGGTTTAGTGTTATGCATGAAGAAATAGATTCTTTACATAAAAATCAGACTTGGGTGCTTGTTCCTGAACCGAAAGATAAAAAGGTTATTGCTTGCAAGTGGATTTTTAAAATAAAAAGAGGGGAAGGGCAGGTTGGTGGGATGAGGTACAAGGCAAGACTCGTTGCAAAAGGTTTTTCACAAAAGGAGGGTATAGACTACAATGAGATTTTTGCACCTGTAGTCAAATACACTTCTATTCGTTTGTTTCTTGCCCTTGTAACTCATTTCGACTTTGAACTTGAGCAACTTGATGTAAAAACTGCTTTCCTGTATGGTGATCTAGACGAGACTATTTACATGTGTCAACCTCAAGGTTTTGAAGTTAAAAACAAGTTGAACCATGTTTGTTTGTTGAAAAAGTCTCTCTATGGGCTTAAACAAGCCCCTAGGCAGTGGTATAAGCGTTTTGAAACTTTTATGCTTAAATTGAACTTTAAGAAGAGTGATTATGATCCTTGTTTGTTTTTCAATGGGGTTGGTGGTGAATATGCTACCTATTTGCTTTTATATGTTGACAACATGTTACTTGCTAGTAAAAATATGAGTGAAATCAACATTATAAAAAAAAAATTGAAACAAGAATTTGAAATGAAAGATCTAGGCCCTGCTAGAAAAATTCTTGGAATGAATATTGTTAGGGACAGATCTGACTGCTCTCTTTTCTTAGATCAATCTGCATATATTGTGCAAGTGCTTGAGAAGTTTGCCATGTTTCATGCAAAACCTGTTACTTTACCTTTGGCGAGTCATTTTAAATTGTCTGCTGATTGTTGTCCTACTTCGAAAGAGGAATTGAACCAGATGGAAAATGTACCCTATGCTAATGCTGTAGGGTCTATTATGTACTTAATAGTCTGCACTAGACCTGATTTGGCTCATGCCATCAGTGTCTTAAGTAGATATATGTCTAATCCAGGGGAATTGCATTGGACAGCTATGAAATGGCTACTGAAATACTTGAAAGGTACAGTAGATTTGGGTTTGTCGTTCAGGAAACAATCAGGTGAGATTGTTCTAAAAGGGTTTGTTGATTCTGACTATGCTGGTGACTAAGATAAGAGGAAGTCTACTTCTGCTTATTTTTATACCTTATGTAATACTTGCATTAGTTGGAAGTCTCAGTTGCAAAAGATTGTTGCTTTATCATCTACTGAGGCAGAATATATTGCAGCTACTGATGCTGTTAAGGAAGGAATTTGGCTTAAAGGCTTATTAAATGAACTTGGTTTTTTGAAAACTGAAAATGGTGTTATTCTTTTCTCGGATAATCAAAGTGCTATCCATTTAAGTAGAAATCCTGTATTTCATGATAGGACTAAATATGTTGACATCAAGTTTCATTTTATAAGGGATATTATCGAACAGGGTGTGATAAAAATTGAGAAAATTGCCACCCAACATAACCCTGCTGATATGGGGACGAAAGTCCTTCCTTTAGCCAAGTTCAGGGACTGTTTGAGTGCCCTTAATATTACTTCCTGTCGAAATTAAATTTATTTTGTGTATTTTTATTATGGGTGTGTGTGTTGGGTTTTTTCAAAAGATGTAAAACTGATATCTGTGTTTTGTTTTGCAGGTGTCCAAAAATTTTTTTAGAAGCGATGAACCGGGTGTGCTAACAAAGTCTGTTGTAGCTGTGTGTCAAAAACTTTTCAACCAAGGTGGAGAATGTGAAAAATTATGGTTCTCAAAGTTTCAAGCAAGTCAAAGTCGTGTTTTTCATACCAACACTTTTATCAATATGTGCTGATCCATCTAGACCGTTAGATTGGTATCTTTTGTCTCCACCGTCCAACATGTATATATATTTGATGGAAACCGATCAGATTGGGTATGATGTACTGTTCATGTCATCTAGATCTAGGGTTTGAGTCTTTCTTGTTCTCTCTCTCTCAAATTCCTACTGTGTGTAATTCTTTGTGAGTTGTAGTGGGTTTGAGAGGTGATTTGTGAGAGGTATCCTTAGAGTGTTAAGAGATTTGTTCTCTTACTTTGTGGGTGTGTACGGTTTGTGTTTGTAAACCATTTTCATCAAATTAAGCAGACTTTGGAAGCGTATCCACGGCGGGTGGAGCTTCAACGGAAGGACGTAGCGATTCCATTAACTTCGCGTTGTGAACCTCTCCGGGGCCTTCGGGCCGAAACCCGAATCTTTGTGTTCTTTGGTTTCTGCCTACTGTCCTTTTCTGTTTTCTTTACATATTGCTACGGTTTTGTATTACTACGCTTTGGGAGTTTTTGTCGTTCTTGGGTCGATTATCCTTACAATATATACAGATGGAAAGTCCTATAGATATACTTCTCTAGTTGAAAAAATCGGTTGACAAGGCAGACACTTCGGCAACACATACATGAACCAAATTGGAATATTACTTCAAACACGAATCGCAAATAGAGGCTTAAATATGATCTGAAATAGTCGTACTAAAAGTACTTGCTCTGTCTCGGTACAAGATATTTTAGGGACTACAATACAAATGGCGCTTTCACGGATTAATCAAGCCTCAATCCGGATTCTCAAAGCACAAATTAAACAGGGATAGGAACATGCAAGAACCCTCTTTGATCTAATTTTTCTGGATTGTTTTTGTATATTGTAATGTGTTAAAATCCACGTGAAACTCGAAAAATCTATCACATATATATAGATTTTCAACCAAGGCATTGGTTAACATGTGAAACAAGACAAGGGTTCGGCAAAAGATGCCAACAATTCGAAGAAGAAATGCAACGGTTCACTGATGTACAGCCAGCTTGCTGATTCTCATTACTGGTTCTGATTTCCCACAAAAAACCATTTTTTCTTCTCTATTTCTTCTTCAAAATATATTTGAGCACTATTTCCAACATCTTCTCCTCCATGGGCTTATTCACTGCATTCTTCATGCACAAACAATGCCACAAGAGCGCTCTTCTTCAGCACATTCAGAGCATCATTCACTGCCACAATTACTGTACGTGCCTTCGCTACAAACCACCACATTCCTTCTCTCTTTACCAGACGATTGGCAGGTTCTCTCTCTCTCTCTCTCTCTCTCTCTCTCGTTCACTTACTAAGAAAAAAAAAAGAGAGAGATCTGTGGCATATGTGTATGGCCCCAATCAAGATTAAATTGTGCTTATTTTCGGAAAAGGCCCAAATATACTTTGAGATTATTCTGTAGGGATCTTGACATAAAAACTACTCTTAGTGATAATATTTTTAAAAATACTCCTAGATTGAAACTAATTGCAAAAATACCATTTTCCATTTCAAAATTATCCTAATCCAATTTTAATTAAAATTAAATTCTTTATTAGTTATTATTTTTTATAAATTATAATTATAATAACAATTACTTAAAAGTTTAAATTTTTTCAATCAAAAAATAGTTCTTTATGTTCTTCCAATACACCACTTCCAATTTGAAACCACTATCAACTA
>CAVNYN010031436.1:1721-19581 GCA_963692815.1 Nyctanthes arbor-tristis
TAAATTCCTAATATGCCGTTAATTAGGTCACAAATATGAAATAGTTAGGCACTATGAATACTAACTCTTTATTGGTCTGCATCATAGATATAATGTTGGGTATTCGTAGGATTTTATATAATTTCACGTACGCTTTCTGTGATCATATATACTGATATTTTCCCTCTGCATCTTTTAGTTTCTCACCTTTCCAAGTGTCGTTTTCATAACTTAGTTTAGCATGGTGAGAAGCTCTAGACTGCAAAAAAACAAGAATACATATATATGTGAACAATATTGCATCGGGCCTTTCATGTTCGTACACTAGCAAATTGTGTACAATATAACCATTGGATCTTCAGGGAATTGTTTTGGACTTTCACTAATTATTCACCCAAGATTTCAAATTAATAATAATTTAACAAATATTAAAAGGTGAAAACCCTAGAAAAAAATCAATTATAAAAGAAATTTCTTTGTGCAATCAAAACTTGGTTGTGTAATTTAGGATAAAGTTTCGAGATAAAGCTTATATAAGAGTAAGATTAATGTAGGGTGAAAAAACCTAAGAGTAAAAAACCACCCAAAGTGTAAAAAGGAGATGGAAAAAATCTACTCTCGAATAATATGTAGGGGAAATTTTGAGAGAAAACATAAATATAGAAGGAAATTTTTTTAGTTGACCCCACAATTGGACAATTTGCTATGTTTTTTCTAATTTAAAAAACGTCAGGGGTTGGGTAAATGAGGGGCTAAATGCCTTCATTTTTTAAATAAAAAAATGCCATTTTTTTTTAATTTAGCCCCTCATTTACCTAATTCCCCCCCACATATAATGGGTTTATTCCACCTCCCCCCTCCCACCAAAAAAAAAAAACACTGTTTGCTATTGTGTTAAGAATTTCAAATAGTAAATCAGTGGAAATTATTTTCAAAGTGAATAATATTTTATAGCATTTCGTTTTAAATTACATTATTGGAATGGACCAAACAATTGTACCCTAGTACTGTTAATGATCAAAGGTGCTCGAATGAAGCATTGCATATGCTTTGTTCCATAGTGAAAGAAAATCCATCTTGTTAACACTTTAGGTGTGAAACTCATATGCAAAACAGCAAAAGTAACCCAAAATAATAGATATTGTTTACATATACATCTTCGTCTGAACTGTTTTTTTTTTCTCTATATATAGTATATGATGAACTTTGATTTGCAGTTGATCACGCCGCAATTTTGCCAACCTTATCCTTCTTTGTTGTCTCTGTAACGTTCTCATGGTGATAAAGAAGGTCAAAGAATCTAAACCATCCCCTTTTCCACCTCGTCTCGGTGACAGCTATAAATATTGTTTAAACTTAGAACTTGTTTGGAATATCTCTTTTTTTGGAGGATGGTGGATCACTTCTTGTGTGTTTAGAATAGTTTCAAATTATAGCTTCTTACTCCAAAAGTGCGCCTTCAATACCAAAAATTCGATAAGTATTTTTAAAAGGGGTTAATTTTTTACAAATGGTAATTATTAAAGGTTATAGTTTCAACAACCATCATCACTATTGTCTATTCACCATGTTCAAAAGTTACAACGTTGGACTTAAGGTACAGATGATTTTGCCAAAGGTAGTGTTTAAGAATTAAGATCACCCAAAATGTGGAGAATTTATAATGAGGAGAGAAGTAGAATATGTATTGAAAATGTAAAAATGTGTAAAATATGTGGTTGTAATTGAATATTTATCAAATCAAATATCAAATCAGTGGTAGGTAAAATTATAAATTGGTAAAATAAAGAGAAATAAAGAGCATCAAACAAGCTCATATTAAGACCCAAAATATAAATTTTATTTTAAATTTGAAATTTTAATTTCTTTCACATACCAAATTAGGTAGTAGTTGGAGAGGAGACTTGAAGGAAATAATTCCTTCTCCATAAGATTCCTTCTCTACGCTGTTATGTTGAGTCCTAGAGTGAACATTTCATTAAGAGTCCTCAATCATTAAGAGTGAGATTTATTGTAACTTTCTTATTTTAGTTGTTATTGTTGAAATCATGCTGAACTTAAGTGGCATTTTGAGAAATCAACCCCTAAAAAAGAAAAGACAAGAAATCCCTAGACAAAATGAAGCCATTCCAAAATGAACTGTCTTTTTTGTAATTTTTTTTGAGTTAATGAAAACACTTTTAGATGATTATTATTCGAAATACTTAAAACCAAAGTTTCTAATTTCTCAGAAGTCATAGGCCAAGATAGTTTTTACTTTTCTTTTCTTTTTCATTTTTATTTTTTGAAATGCAAAAGGGGAAAAAAAGAAAAAAGAAAGAAAGAACCAAAACAAAACAAAAAGGGGTGTGTGATGAGAGGGCATTTTGGTCATTAGAAAAGGTGTTGTCAATCAATGCAAAAGGTTGAAACAAAATCATAATATTCCCTAATATTTTAACTCCATAATTTTCTCCTGTCTCAATCTATCACCTCTACCCTACTGTCAACCTCTTTTCATTTCCACAAAAGCCCTAAACCAGGTCCGTCCCCCGCCCCACCGCCTCCCCCCCCCACCCCATCCCTAAACTAAACACTCCTTTCTCTTTCTTTTCTGCGCAGGGTATATCTACAGTTGCTCCCCCCTTTTTTTGGAAATTTATCAGCCAATCCCTTCTAAATATTTGCAGAAAACAAAGCCCTTTAAAAAGCTTAACCCAAACGTCATATGACTTTCAAGGTTTTTCTAGGACCGATCAAACCAACATCATAGTTTTATTATTATAAAAAAATTGCCCAAAAGGAAAAAAGCTTCAGTGGCTAGACTTCTTCCAATCTCTCCTCTCCTCTCCATTACTGTTCATCAATCCCATTTCTTGATTTTCTTGAAACGTTCTTTGAGTAGTATTTAAATATGAACTGATCATCCTCAAGATTCAAGATTTCTCTGTTGTTTCTGTAGATTGCTGTTTCTTTTTCTCTCTGCAGAGTCCAGATCAAGAAGAGATCAATATTCAAGCTAGCTATGAACCCGATTCAAGAAATGAATTCTTCAAGCACAGAAATCACCAGCTTCGCCATTAACACGGGTACCCCACCAAGCAACAACTCTTCTTCATCATCAATGGTGGGTTCTCCTTCTGCTTCAGCCTCATCCACAGCCTCCCCAACAACCCTAAGCCGGTACGAGAACCAGAAACGCCGGGACTGGAACACTTTCGGACAGTACCTCCGGAACCACCGCCCACCACTCTCCCTCTCCCGCTGCAGTGGAGCCCACGTCCTAGAATTCCTCAGATACCTAGACCAGTTCGGAAAAACTAAGGTTCACACCCAACTCTGTCCCTTCTTTGGGCACCCCAACCCTCCTGCCCCCTGCCCTTGTCCCCTCCGCCAAGCCTGGGGCAGCCTCGACGCCCTCATCGGCCGCCTCCGAGCTGCTTATGAAGAAAATGGTGGAAAGCCAGAAGCAAACCCTTTTGGGGCTCGAGCCGTTAGGCTCTATCTACGCGAGGTTCGGGATTCTCAGGCCAAAGCTCGAGGGATCAGCTACGAGAAGAAGAAGCGGAAGAAACCGATGCCACCTTCACAGCAGCTGGCCACATTACCACCTCCACATTCAACAAACTAGCTGGCTAGTATCCGATCATTTGCATGAAATTTGGTGGCAACTCCAAAGTATTACTAATTATTTATAATGAATTTTATCTCTAGTAAAGCAAATCATCAGACACTAGTAGAAAAAGGTACCTTCAAATTGCAAGCCCTTTTATATGTAAGCTTTATTTATGTTTAATGTTTTTCTGCAACAACTATGGTTAGAGATTTCATAAATACTACTGTTGATCCTTAAATGCTTCATATTTGTTAATGAATGAAGTTCACTATTGGGGGTGCTCAGTTTGCAAGTAGCAGTTTTTGTACTAGTACTGGCAGGACATTTATATATAAGACTGTGTATAACCAAATTGTCATACATAATTAGTATATTATTATCAGATTTTGCCTATCATGTTTCCTTTGTCTTGTTTCCACTATACTGTGGGTTTTGCTTTTTGTTTTCTTTGTTGGGTTGGGTCTTCGGGGTGTGTATATACATGATCTTAAATCGAACAATAAGGCACAAAATCATACAAGATTTATACACATTCGAGGTCATGTATTAAGGTAATGAAGTTTTGCAAGAGATTTGTGCTTACAATAATGGCTAGGCGATTTGCATAGTGCATTAAATTAGGCTTCACATGTAACGAGATTGATCTTGTTTGATTCTCTTTATGTACGTTCTTTATAATTTCACTTACCACTGATTTGATTATTGATTTGATAAATGTTTATTTATAATCATAAATTTCAAATTTTTATTAAATTTATAGCACTTATTTTACGTCTTTATAATTTCTCATTGTAAACTAATATCAATAAGAGAATCAAACGGCCACTCGTGTAACGAGCTGATTTGACGCGAGATCAAATATTGCATTTGCTAACATAGTAGCAGTAGGTATTGGCAAATCATTGAGATATATAAAAGGAAAAGAAGTTTGTTAATATCCTTTACCCCTGCTGATTTTGCCATATTGTTGCATCAGTTTTGTTTTCCTCTTTTGCATACTGTGCATTTTCTAAATTTGAAAAACTGAGAAAATATGAGTAATGAGCATGTCTTTCTGTGCATATCCAAAACCCCATTAATATGCAAATCCATTGCCCATTTCTGAAATGTCATGTCACTCATATATGTTCCCCAAAGAGGTATATAGCACAATTGATTTCTGTTTGGCGACCAATTACTACATTTTGAATTTTGCGCACATACGTGGTTTTTATTTACATCATCACGTATGCAAAATTGAAAATGTAATTGAAAGCTTAATTATAATTGGTTGCAAAGTGGCGTTACACATTGCGAGCCCTGTGAATAATAATATTTAGTTGGGTGCTTCATTAATCTGAATGGAAAAATTAAAATAAAACCATCCTTTTTGCTGGTATCCAAGAAACATTATATATATATATATACACACACACACATATATGGCCAAAATACACATTAACCCTATTATTTGCTGATGCGATACATACTAACCCAACTATAGTGCATTGACAGCATATCGACTCAAATTTATGTAGATGATATAGTTATATTAAGATTTTTCATCGACCCAAATTTATGTAGACGATATTATATTAAGATTTTTTGAGACACAGAAGACTATGTCGTCTATCAACTTCCACCACCAGAAATCACTAGATTTTAAGGCTTGTTTGAAGCTCTTTAAATTTTTAATTTATAAAGTGAATTTATAAAGAGTTGAAATGAGTTATGGAGATTTAATTGAAATTTGAAATGTATGGTGATTATTAAGGAGTTGTCAAATCAACAATCAAATCATAGTAAGTGAATTTATAAAGAGAAAATTTAAAGAGGATCAAACAAGTCCTTAATCATAGTATGGTGTTGAGGAGTTAAATAAATTATTGGGATAAATAAATTATTGGGACCCATAGTGGAAGAAAAATGGGGGAAAGAATGAATTTCTTTAACTTGTCTGATGGTGTTCAAATATGTTTGTATATAATAATAATTTTTATTTAAATTATTGGCAGTGGTTTGCTCTACCTATCAAGGAGATATGAATCTTTTTGATAGGGATATTACTATTTTATTTCATTTCCTTGTCATGATCCATCATATGTTTGAAAATTATTTCTTGATTCTTCCATTAGAAATATTTTCTGTGCAATTAGTAGCCCTAGTTAATCTCTTTCTTTTTCCCTTTTTCTTTCACTAAAATTAAATAAAAATAAGGGTTCGATACCTCTTATTCTCTTTATGATGCATTTTGGCGGTCTAGTGGCAATTGTGAAACGAACCCTAAGTCGGAATTAAGCAGATCCTTCTACGTTGTCATTGATGATTGGGCTTTGAATATATATAATTAATGTAGATTTTTAGGTTGAGTTAAACAATATTAGAACCATATATAAAAAGGATAGTATTTCTCGAGTGTCACTTCCGTTTTAATTAGCTAGAGTTACTTTGTCAAAGAATTGAGTCATGGGAGTTTTTTTGTGATATATCTAAGGTTGCATTGTCAAAACTTTTAAATTCCCTTGTAATTTTTAAACCCATTTCGATATTATCTTCTTGATGTGAGTATTATAGTTCACGATCGAGGAGGAGGTTAATTATATTCTTTGTAGCGGATGACTTCTATTTATCTTCCATTGATGAAGTCTATTAATGATATTATTATGAATATTCAGGGAGACTTTAGGTTTGGCGTGTCCCCCTATACATTCATTTCCCATAAATATCATACTCAAATTTTTAAGTACAATGAAATATCATCATAATAGTAATATTCAAATATATACTAGACGTCTGGTATCGCAACTACACTAGATAATGATATATGACATAATATCAGTACATTACTATACATACCTCCTCAAAGCACATCAATGACTTCATTATGTCACGTTATCTTACTAGTGTCGTAACAGCACAAGACATCTAGTGCTTGAATATTTTAAAACATTCAATATATATGTGTATATACTTAATATTTATAAAAATAACACCTTTGATAACCCATTTTATTTTTTTTTTTAAATTTTCAAAGTAATTTTATTCTCTCTTTTAAAATGTTTGGAACTCAAAAGTCGTCTTATACATATACATACATACATATATATATATACACATAGTTGATTAAAGAACCATCTGTGCTATATATTGACCATAGGATAGGATTAGTTCCTTAATTAATTAGCTAAGTGCTATACAAATAAATGCATGCATTATATTCCCTCCTTCTTTAATTATTACCATGTCCTAAATACTTAGATACAATTTATGTAGGCTCTGTTTGTGATTGCGGTTAGATGGCCGACTTCCATTTTTTTTTTTTTTTTAAGAAGTTAGTGACGAAAGTATTTGATAAATTTTATAAAATGATTATTGGAGAAACAATAAGATGCTAAATAGATTTTGAGAAATAGTAGAAAGTAGCTTCTCAACTTCTACTTTTAATTTCTCTAATTAATAATAAAAGTCCCTTCCAAAAACTTCTGAAAAGTTTTTGAAAATTTTCCTCGATAATAATAATACTTAAATTGTTGAATTTAACCATATATTTAATTGTTTATGCTTTTTGATATATAAGATAAAAACGGAGAAAATTTACAAACCATTTTATGTAATATTCTATTTTATTTAAATTTTCTTGTTGAATCATAATTTATTTGATGGTGTACTATATATGTCTTTTTTTTGTATATTTCATTAATTGATTAATTTCAAAATAATTTTTTCTTTCAGAAACAAATTTCCATTAATTTTTCACTTTTAGTTATTATTTGATTTTTCTGTGAAATATTACATATTATTTTATAAAAGGAAAAAAAATAAGAATCCCGTATAATAATAAATAATGATATTATTTTAATCATGTTCTTTTTATTAAATAAATATTTAAAATTATGAAAAAATTAGAGAGAAAATGGTGAACATTGGGTGTTCATGTTTTGTTCTTTATCTACACATGTATAGGATGATTGACCGCCACCAACCAACAACAAAATAAGCAGTTGCATGGCATAAGATGAGTTGAAAAAATTAGAAATTTTTTTATTAAGGAAAAAAAAATCTATGCAACTTTCCTTTCGAATTTCATCTTTTTCTCTTTGGTCGGGAGAGCTCTGTTCTCTCAAAACCTTTCACACGTTGGCCCTTGAGGTCGATCTCACTTTAAAACTATGTTTTTGAGGGGGTTAAGATATATAATAACTTGGGAATTTATCTGACATGCACATTTGGTTCTCGAACTCCTTGCTTGCAACACGATGCATAAAAAAATTAAAGAGAGTGTACTTTTGCTAATTCTTACTTAATTGACTTACGCAAAGTTTGTAGGAATAGATACCAAGCACAACTTATAATGTTCTGATTGCAATTACTTGAACATAGTCACTATATATTCAAATACAATCCACCATACAAATTAGTTATAGCGCTTTAATTTGGATTATTATATAAATCATAAGATGCTTTACTCTATGCTAGCTCGAGCCTATATATGGAATACTTTCACGTTACAATTCTTTCAATATTTTGGGTCCTATCAAATCATGCCCGTATGTTGTTTAACATGTTATAACATTTTGAGTGCGCATTTTTTATGTAAATGCAAAAAACATAAATTAATGTTTTGTTGATCTTGCAACTCTTTTCTTTGCAAAGTTAAAAAAGTTCCTAGGTGTGAATTGTGTGTAGAGTGCATGGGCGTAGGCAGGGGTGGCCACTCTCTATCCCGGCATACCCTATTTTGACAAAAATGTATTTTTTGACCATATAAATAAGTACAAAAAAATTTAATATATAAATTAGTATTAATTTATATTTTCGGCACACCCCGATATCGATAGCTGGCTCCGCCCCTGGTAGAGTGCACATATAGCATTATTTTTTTATAGAAGTGAATTACTTGCTTGTTGGTAGGAGGCATTGAATTTTTTGCTCTCTTTAGATTTATTGCCTTCAATAATTTATTGGGGAGGTAGGGACTTGGGGTTGGTAACTACCCCTAAAATTTCTAGGGAACTTGCCTAATTACTTACATTTCGAATTGATTAACACAAAATTTTCTCATTTGGTCCATAACTATTGAGTATATTGCGTGGCCTAACACTGTCATATCAAGCATTTATTGTAAATCAAAATGAAGAATTTACACATAAGTAAAATTTGGGTTCGTAATTCAACTAGTCTACGAAGCTTAATATATACATAACTATTTGACTTTTATATACCAAAGAAGTGTCAAGTCATGTATGTTGCCAATCATAACAGAATTCTTGTGCTAGCTGATCAGAATTACTTATGAAATTTGAAGATATCAAAGCAATGAAATCGAGTTTGACTATTCTTTTTAGTGCTAGAAAGGGCAGTCTTACAAGCCTAACAAAAACTCAGTAACAGGATAGTTATATATATTTTTTTTAATTAGTCATCAGAGTTTGATGGCAGACTGGTTTTGACGGCAAAGTAGATTGACAAAATTTTAAAGGTATTTGATTTTCTTTATGAAAATACATTATAATTTCACGTATTACTAGTTTAATCATTGATTTGACCATTACTCATTATAATTATAAATTTCAAATTTTTATTAAATTTACATAAATTATTTTATCTCATTATTATAATTTAATTTGAATAAATAGATTTAAATAGTCACTA
This sequence comes from Nyctanthes arbor-tristis, assembly GCA_963692815.1. Classification (NCBI taxonomy): domain Eukaryota; kingdom Viridiplantae; phylum Streptophyta; class Magnoliopsida; order Lamiales; family Oleaceae; genus Nyctanthes; species Nyctanthes arbor-tristis. Next base: position 10,927 of record CAVNYN010031436.1, read on the forward strand.
ATTACCAAGCCCTTCATAAAAAAAATGAAGGAAAATTTTTCGTAAGAAAAACTCTAAATATTTGCTGAAACGGCCTTGTTGAACTGTCAATTTCACGAACTTTTTAACCTTTTAACATGCAAAAAAGATTAAAAGAGTGGGGAAAGGAAAGCAAAAATAAAATAAAATCCGAAAACATTTCGGGTCAAAAAAGGGAAAACGGGTACGAGAATCCCACTGAAAATGGGTCAGTTCAGTTGGACTCTGACCCGTTTAATGATTTGACATAAAGTTTGGCAGTGGGACAGTGTACTGTTCATTCCACGTGGGTTTCTCTGTCAGTGTCGGCCCATGTCCGCACTTAACCCGATCCAAATGATACGCGGCAGCATCCAGACCGTCGAAATCTTTGTATTGTCTGATTTGAATGGACTATGCATGAATGGCTTGTCTCGTCTCAGGTCTGTACTGGGATTTTGCCTTTCACTGTTAACAAAACTTTCACCTTAGAAAGGACAAATAAAAGGGAATTTAAAAAAAAAAAAATATTCACTTAAAAATAAAAAAAAGTGAATAGTGATTCCCAAAAAAAAAAATCAATAGTAAATAAATAAAATTTTGAACTTCAGTGATAACGTTATGTCATTGCGCGCTTAACTTTATGAAGCTAGGATTACAGTCGGGTACAAAATTCTTTCAAAATTTTCTAAAGGATGTTTGCGCAAATTATAACGAGTTGCTAGAAGTTCATAAGTATGATAAAATAAAATATATAATTGCAATAAGAATGTTACGAGCTTGTTTGATTATCCTTATCAATTCTCTTTATAATTTCATCTACTACTAATTTGACAACTACTCATTTATAATCACAAATTTCAAATGTCTGTTAAATCTATACCACTCATTTTATCTTATTATAATTTTTTATTATAAACCAATGTCAATAATGAGAATCAAACAGTCACGTAGTTATCAAATAAGTGGTTAGCCATGAGGCGAAATCATAATTTGGAAAAGAAAAAAAAAACAATAATATGAGAAATAGAAGCCGCTAGGGTTTAATTTTGCTTTAAATGGCTGGTAGGCAATTAATATTGACATGTACCATGTTTTGAGTCTACTATATGCTGATGCCGATCGTGTTAATTGGGATTGGACAACCCCTTTCGTTGAGGGTTATTAATAAAAATGATTCAACAGCCAAGTTAAAATTCATTATAATATCACGTAACGTAGGTAAATTGCTAGGAATTAACTTATATCGCAGAAAATTTTCTCAACCTACTCAGGTCAATCGGCCAATCAATTTTGGGTTCAAGTAAGAGCTTTCGTGGATGAGCTTGTATTATTGGAGGTCATTTTAATTTGCCTATTAACGTTAATTTTTTTCCCCAATCTTTCTTTTAAAAAAGGTTATCAGAACATGCTTTGCATGTGATTGAATTTTCATTTTCATTTTCATTAAATATCAAATATTATGGTTTAAGAATATCAAATTAGATCATGTCTGTATGCATAAAATAAATAATAAAAAAAAATTGTATTAAAAACATAAATTGTTGTTCTATGAACAAAACTTATTGAACTTAAATATAAAATGATTAAGATTTAATTGAATTGTTTTAAAATAAGTATAATTTACCTTTAATTTTAAAAATAAAAAGAAATAAAACCAAATTAAATAAATTATGAGCCACTAATCTATATATATTAATAAAATGAGAAGTGCTGTGGTACAGTTTGACTGTAATTTTCCCGCCCAAAATGCTTCAAGTTGGGGCTTTTTGGTCATTTTGATTGGTTTGTGGTAACCAATGCGATAACTTTGATGTTTATCCCTTCTACTTTTTGGTTTTTAATTTTTGAATTATCTCATCTTCATAATTCTATCTTATCTTTATAATTCTATGTTTAAATTATCTTATCTTTATATTTTTAAATCTTCCTTTCATTTCAATGTGAAAACAACAATCAAGAGCAGATTTATTCAAAAGGTTTGAGAATTGACTATGATATCATCATATCACATGGATCTTGACGCACACAAATGAAGTTAATATAATTGATGTTTTTTATGAATTGAATACTTATATCATACAACAAAAATTAAAATAAAATATAACTATTTTGGAAAAAAATAACTATTAATAATTAAGAATTTAAAAAAATAAAATTAAAAAGAAAATAACTACCCCTCTATGTAGTCTTCTCTTTATACGATATCAAGTTTTTAATTTTTTTAGCACATGTGAGAATCTAATTTCTTAAATCTTTATTATAAGTTAAATTATTTTAAATTATTCTTCCCGTGTATCACACGGGTGAAAAACTAGATTGTGTTAATTGCTTTCAATTTACTATACATTATATTTATTATAAGATGATACAAATAGAAACGAAAATTTATTTTTACTTATTATTTATCATAATTTATTAAAACTAAATATTGATATTTACGTAGATACTTTGATAAGATGTCTAACAGTGCAACGCACGGATGAAAATCTAGTTTGAAATAAAATAGAAAGTTATAAATATAATTTGGACTTGAATTGATGAAATATAATAGATTGGGATATTTGTAAAAAAGTAAGAAGTAAAATTAATGAATCGTGGTATTTGTATGTAATCATTTAAATAATCTTTTATAAACTATGATAAATTCACCAGCATATCTTTAAATTATTTTTCCCAATTACACAATGCATGAAGTGAAATTATTTACCCTATTTTGTAAAAGATTATCTTAATGATTACCTACAAATAATATTTTCCAAAACTAAAACTTATACTTTTCGCTTTTGAGACTTACAACAAACTGACATCCTAAGGGAATTAGGAATCTAATGTCATGTTGATGTCGCCGATATTTCATTTTATTTTTCTGTTTTTATTTTCGTTCACCCTAATAATAATCGGATAATAATAAGTGGTGGGTTAATTTTTAATTTTGTATAGTAATTTTTAATAATCTATTTATCTGCTCACCTTAATATTTCTTTCTTTTTTCAAATTTTCATAATTTTATTTATTACTTCTTTTAATTTTGCAAGTAATTTTTAATCATCTTCCAATGTCGAGGCGGAACTTTTTGCAAGTAATTTTTAATCCTCTTCTAGTGTCGAGGTGGAACTTTTTACCTTTAGAGATACTTTAAATTTCGATTAATCAAGTAAGTATATCAATCAAATTCTTAATTATCTCTTTCTGTGCGTTTAATTGGGTAAGTGTAGCAATCAAATTCGTAATTATCTCTTTCCTTTTATATTTGAATAATCAAGGCAACTTCAGGCCGCAATTATCTCTTTCCTTTTTTATTTGAATAATCAGAGCAACCGTCAGGCCGTCTAATCTAGTAAGTATACAAGCAGCTATATATATTGCACATATATATTTGCCAGCAGTCGATTAATTAATATAGAATATTAATTTTGGAAGCAATTGTACTTATTTTTCTTTTCTTTAATTTTTAGTTCGAGTGAGTATATCAATTTTATTTTTTATCGTTTAATTAATTATCTGCTTTAGTTTATTTTAGGGATATATATGTGTTTCCCGTGTAACGCATGAGTATATTAGCTAGTCTTTTATAAAATAGGGTAAATTCTCCAGCATATCCTTAAATTATTTTTCCCAATTACACAATACACGAAGTAAATTATTTACCATATTTTGTAACAAATTATCTGAATGAATACCTGCAAATAGTATTTTCCAAACTAAAACTTATACGTATCGCTTTTGAGACTTACAACAAACTAGGTATTCATAATTAGTTCGAAAGTTAGCTCATAGTAAATTTCACGTTGAGATCTTTAATTTGACATGTATATTACATATTTTTTTAACTTAACTATGTTGAAATGAAGTCACTTTTTTTTCCCCAAAACGTGTATTAGTTGAAATGGAAAAGTTTTTCTTTATTTAATTAATATGTTTGGGGCAAAAATGAATAAAGAAAATATACAAATGGAAAATAGGAAATAAAAAGTTTCATATTTATCCTCTTTACTTAGAGTGATAGTGATATAGACGCTTGAAACGGTCAAATCTATCAACTCTCTTCCATCCAATCCACAAATCGGTTTGTGCTATTTACACAAAAAGACACACAAAGGGTTGAACAAATATGTTTTTCAATATATTTCATCACTTTTAAACCAATTATAATAATCACATAGGTCACATATCTATTTTATCAAATTTTTTGACCAAATAAAATTATTCACCTAGAAACTCCAAACCTACCTCCCTGTCTCAATCTTCATGGAGGAATTTGCTCCTACAACTATAAAGAGAATAAAGAACCATGTGACCTTGTAAAAATTAAAGATACTTGAAAGAAGAAAATACTATTTGTAAATAAGTATTCACGCAATCTTTTACAGAACAGGGGTAAATTCTCAATCTTACTCTTATATATTGTATAATTGGGAAAAAATAGTTTAAGAGTAAAACGGTGAATTTATCCTATTTTGTAAACAATTGCGTAAATAATTACCTATAGATAGCGAGACTTCTTGAAAGATGCTTTATCCCAAGTAGTGTTATTTGAGTCAATTACTTCATGCAAGATTTGCATAAATTCGCCAACTGTTTTCGGGACAAATTATTTGGGGCTAAATATGAAAGAGTATCATATGGGTCCAAAAGGGAACCCGGACGCGTTCGGAAGTCCACGTCGGGCCAGCTAAGGGCAAGATCGCCGACACTGTAATCTCTCTTTCCGCTAATAAATAAATCCGTGTAATAATTCACATTCACACCCTAAAACACGCTTTGTAGTGAATTTATTGGTAAAAGGGCTAGGGTAAAAGTCACGGTTTCAACTTGTAAATTTAAGGTAAGATTTAATTTTTTTGTAAAAAAATTTAATTCATCTAGTAGTAGTATAAATGGTGACTCAATTGTAATTTAGTAGTACTTGCTCATCATGCGCTAGGCTATAATTTTAATTCTTGTTGGGCATCTCGCCTTTAGATTTTATTGTAAACGCTTTATTATCTAATTGTTTATAATGAAGAAAGCTATTTTGATCGAAAAAAATAAAAGAAATGGTGACTTGAACCTGATGTAATGTAAGCTAAAAGTTAATTAATCTTAACAAATTTGGCATTAGGTCTATGTGAATTGGTCAAGTAGCTCTACTCAATCTTGGCACAATGTTCATTTCAATCCAATTTCATGACATGTTGGCACGAATCAACACTAATTTCTACTTACCCCTTTAATTTGAATACTACCGGATGCTATTTGAGGGTTGGGTTTTATAGTACACGGTTATATCCTTTATATAATTTTCTTTTTTTAAAAGAAAAAAAAAAGATCTACACCGTAGAAAATTTTTTTGGGCCAACTGGGATGAACTAGGTGGCCCAGTGTCACGCCCCGCATGTGACACTTCGGCATCGGCTGTACGCGAGCGAGGCAGAAGTAGAAACAAGTGCAAAGAGGCTCACGGTAGGAGACGTGCACGGACGGCCGAGAGTACGACACACCCAGAAGGATACGGAATGTTCCGGAAGTTTGAAGGATGTGCTAGAGGGAGTATTTTCCGAAAGGTTCTGGGATCTAGCATCAGTGGAAGTCTCTAGAGTCTTGCGAAACGTGTGCCAACATGTTGGGATTCTAGAGAGTTCCAGGGCTCACTAGAAGACGTCAGAATGGTGTGGAACGTTCTGGAATGGTACGTCTCGAAATACGGTAGACCATTCTGGAGATGTACGGTCTAGAAGACGGTAAGGCGAATTGGACTGTTCTAAAGACGGACGGGTCTAGGATCTCGTTCTGGCTGTTCATGAGACTTGTACATACTTGTAGATAATTCAATATGATGGATCTTAGCCGTTATATTAAAACGATCTCCACCGTTCGTTCTAAGCACGTGAACTTATAATTAGGTCCAAGGGGGTCCTCATTTGTACATAGAGAAGATAGCGAGATCCACAAGCGTTGCCACCGTTCTCAAGTGTATAAAAGACGTTTGCATTCCTAGCTTACGTCAGGTGCATTTTCTTGCCTTCGTGAGCGTTTGGTTGCGGAGTACGTGCCGTTAGTACCAGTCCGAGAGGTCTCTGAAACTTATCATTATACAGTAATGGGCAGAACAATAGACAACGCTAAAGCCGCACGCTACTCGACGTGAGAGACGACAAGTGCGTGACACCAGACCCATTATGGCGCCCCTTGCCAATGCCAGTAACTACTATTCTTTCACACCCACACATTTAAACCTCTTTCATTATCCACAATTTAGGGGAAAAAAATTTTCGAGCCAACTGTGATGGGCTAGGCGGGCCCAAGTCATTATGCCCTTTTCACACCCACATATTTAAACCTCTTTAAATATCTACAATTTCACTTCTCATTATAATTTTCTCATAATGTGTGCGAATAATGAAAATCAAACTTTTACAAAGTTCTTGATTGGCCATCAGTTGAATTTTTTTCTTGGTTACAACACCTCTCACGTGCTTGAAACATGGAAGCATAGAATTTTTTAGGGGAAAAATATTTTCCTATCAATTAAATTATTAGTAATTGAATTTTATAGAAAATAAATTCTATAGCTTCGTAACTTGTTTGATTAAAGTAGAAAGCATCGAATTACCTAAAATAGAAAGCATCGAATTCACGCTAGAAAGCATTGAATTACCTAAAAAAAACAGGAAAAGAAAAAGGAAAAAAAAAAAAACACACACACACACTCTATAGGAAAATGTGTTCAGTTTCAAAAGAAGTGCAAAGATGAAAATGATTTCTTAAAAAAGGAAAAAATTATCCATCAAACGCTACAAAAATTATTACTAGAATTTAAATAAAAAACAGGTGTTTTATTTTTCCATTATTTGTGTTCAATGTGACAGTATCTTCCACCTTCTCCATCTCATAAATGGAAAGTGGGAACACTAACGCACCCAAGCACAAAAACTCATAATAACTAAGCCAAGATCTACCCGTTGCTCCCCACCATACCCTCAAGCCACCTTACTCTCTATAAATAGCTATATATAATCTGTTTCCAGTGTCTCCATTTCTAGTTGTAGCAAAAAAGAATACACCCCAAGCTCTCTTTCACTTCCACTTTCTTGGGCTATTTTTATTTCGAATTCGTTTTCCATCAGAATTGCAGTTTTCTAGCGCGAATCGTTTCAGGTAATTCAATTTAGATCTGCCCAGTTTGCGAAAGTTTCCTTTTACCACTCCGATCTGATTTTATGCCTGTCTCTGTATTCTTGATTTAGTCTGTGGTTGTTTGCTTGTATGTATGCTGTGAATTCATTCATTTACTTTATTCGAAATGCGGTGGTATGGGATGCTAGCTCGTAGATTTTGTTTGTATTGCTTGATTAGTAGTTATAGATATGAGTATGCGTCTTAAGGGATGTGGAATTGTAGATCTGCTTGATTGAGCTGTCATACAACTCAAGTTATCTGAAAGATTAAATTTTTCAATGATATTTTGGTTTCTTGATGTATATTTTAATCTCTGTTGCTTTAAATGGCGTGTAAACTCATAAGGATGAAACCACTGATGGGAATCTTCTATAAAGAAGAAAGCAGGTGCATAGTACTATAGTATTCTCCCGGTTTCTGTTTCGAGGGGTAAAAGGAATGCTTGATTATAAAGGATTGATGTATTAGTATGAGTGCCAGCACAATTGCTAACATCATATTATTAATAGGGGGATGTTTTCATGGCAATTTAAATTACTGTGTGTGCTACTGCTGGCCGGTTTTGTACTGAGTCCATGTAAAATACACAACTGTTTTGGTGTTGCTGCAATGTATTTTACACAACTGTAAAATACACAACTTTTTCACATTCAGTAGCAATGATTGGCAGAGGCTAGTTGCAAATCTAGTTACTAAATGTTGTTTTAATTGTAAGTTTATCATTATGGATTTGTCATTTTTTTTTTAATTTTACTATTAGATTGGCATTTGTTTGTTATCTTCTCACATATATGCTCAAAGCCTTATTCTGGCCTTGTCGCTAGAAAAAGTGGTTCACCATATGATTGACTTCCTTTTTTCTAAAAAGAATATCTATGGCATTTGAAGTCGCTTTCTTCCCTCGAAAGCTTCTGGTATTTTAACATAAACACGTGAGCCTCTTAACTAATCCTCTTGTGAATGCAATCTGATTTTTTTACTTGCATTGTTGTTTACACTGTAGTATCTCATATCACATAGAACGTAACTTGACTTATCTCAAACTGGATATTCTGCTTGAATTCTTACATCTATGTATATTTCCATCTTGAATTAGAAAGATGGAATGGAATGCACGCTTGAATTCTCTAATGATGTCTTTATAGTCAAATTTAAAGCATAATCATAACTCATTTGTCGGTTTGTTATATTTCTAATGCTTCTATATTGGATATAATTGAGAAGTTTTCAGACTTGCTGAATTTTTGATGTCACAGTTGTCCTCATAGTCTTTTTTCAACTCAATTCACACCCCATATCAACCAAACTGTGGAATCTCAGTTATGAGTTTATTTTGGTGGTCCATAATATCCGAACTTTGAGTTGCAAAGGGAAACTGAAGGTCTTCTGGTAGATATTTTGCTATACAAATGATGAGGGGAAGATCAGATGGAGCACAGAATAGGCGTTTGTTGACTTCTGTGTGCATTGGGGCTGTGTTTCTTGTTTTCCTCTATG